>APFE031759915.1:190727-203761 GCA_000404065.3 Pinus taeda | reverse complement strand
AATCAAACAACTTTCTGAATCACTCAATCACTAGATCAATACATATACAATGGGATTCATCAATCAGATCTAGTTCATCAGATCACATAAAGATATACTCAATCACTTCTCATACGACTGTCATAATACCAGAAACTAGACATCACTTCAACACCCAGAACACAACAATGATAAACAAAGATTTTAAGAGAAGTAAGCACCCTGCTCAACTGCTCGCCTGCTTACGTACTCACCCTGTTCAACTGCTTGCCTGCATACAGTACGCACCCTGCTCAACTGCTAGCCTGCATACAAGTACGCACCCTGCTCAACTGCTAGCCTGCATACAAGTACGCATTCTGCTCAACTGCCAGCCTGCGTACCTCGCTCTGAGTCCATTGAACTGCCTGCGGTCATCCGCACTTGAAGCCCTTCTGTGTCTGCGTACCGGTGCACCTGAAACCCTTCTGCGCCTGCGTACCGGCGCACCTGAAACCCTTCTGTTCCTGTGTACCGACGCACCTGAAACCCTTCTGTGCCTGCATACCGGCGCACCTGAAACCCTTCTATGCCTGCGTACCGGCGCACCTGAAACTCTTATGTGCCTGCGTATGTACACACTTTTCGCTCACTGTACCTGCGTACCTTCGGGCATAGATTATTTCAAGACTTCAAAAAGAACCCAGACAGTCAGATCTATGGATCTGAACATGCACCGAAGAGATCTTAGTCCATCAGTAGATTCGCCTTATTTAGATCTAGACTAGATCTTACCCTCATAAGATATTCAACCAAAAACATGCTTAAGCCAAAATGATCTCCTTTGCTTTATATAGGCAAGCTCTTCCTCAAATCAAGGATCATGGGGCTCAATAATAATAATAAAATAAACAATACCACAGGCCAAAACCATGATAACACAATACCGACGGCTAAATACCATGAGAAAACCCCATGTGTGGGCGCTTAATTGTCTTGAAGTGTGTGCACTGGGGGTACGCACCCAATGAATGGGTATCCTGCGGGTATGTACGCACTTTATATAAGACATGCCTACGTGTACGCACCTTTTGAACGGTGTGCCTGCGTACTCCTTATTTTCTTCAATATTTGAGAGCTATTCATCAATGTTTGCTATTGACCTGTTGTACAGTGATCCATCATCTGTATGGGTTGCCATCAAGGACAACACTTTAGCCATAATGCCAACATTACAGTGGTAAAACAATAAGGAGAAGAAAGAGAGCCAGTGGCGTACATACCATTTTTATCCTTCTTTAGTATTTCCTTGTTGTTCGACCAGTGCTTTATGCATTCTGCCATGTCTTCGTTCTCCTTGGCAAACTTTTCTACAGACTGCTTCTTGTAGCTAGCCTGGGGTTCTGGAAACTGATACATGCGTCTCAAATTATTTGGGGTAAATGACCCCATGACTTGCTGATTGGCCGTCTTGAACTCTCTATCAGATATGTCTGCATGATCTATAATCCATTTCACCATATCCATGTAGGGGAGTATCTTCAGCCTTGCAGCAATACAGTGTAGGAAGGAGCATGCAACATTAGGGATGCTTCAGAAGGGCTATGTCCATCTACTATAACTGTAACCTTCATAATTATAGGGTTTTCCTCTTCTATCAATTGGTACATGGATTCCTAGGTAGATATCCCTACATCCCTAGTACAGGTGGTGTCTATGAATAATGGAGTCATTTCTGTTTTCTTAGATGCAGGTGCCTTGCCTTTATTCCCCATTCCGTCATGTATTATGTTCTATGCACTCTTCCTAAAAATTGCAAGCAGAGAGCAAGGATATGATAAAGATGATAATGAATACAGGAAACATTAATAGAAAGACAAAAATAAGGTGATGGGAAAGCTTTAATTCTAAAATCATATCAATGATATCACCTTGTGTCAAATGGTCCTTTACCTTGATCTGAATCACTTTCTAATAAATGACCACTAATGGACCGTTAAACTAAAATTTAATGTTCATAACTTTGCATGAACGACAGAAAGTACTGTCATAGAACTCTGAGCCCTTAGATCCGCGATAAAACCAATTTTTTGATTTGCTTCGCAATATCGCAGATTGCAATATCGCAAAACTTACTATCGTTAGAAATCATTGTTTTGTTGGGTGGCTACGATTTGCTATTTGCGAGAGGCTTATCTCATTTCGCAATATTTGTGTGTTTTACATAAAGTAGCATCATGGATTTTGGAATTTGCGATGCGATGAGGTTGTAAGACTTTGCATTCTCGTGGATCGCATTTTCAAAGAGTTACTTTTATAAGAGATGCTCGCTATGATCTTTTTTCGATGCGATAATATCATTTTAAAAGTGGGTTTTTCAGAGCTCTTCTTAATATTCAGGACTTTCTGCTTACAAAGCTTTTCTTAGGTCTTGTGGTCATATAGCACTTTTTATAAGGTAACTCATAGTTTGTGATGTTTCATGTGCTTGGAGTATGAAAAGGTAAATTTACATGTTTTAGCAAGTTCTACTTTGATATCTTGTTTTATTCAAAAAAAAAAGGCAACATTAAATGCTAAGATTTGATTTTTGGAAGGGTCCCATTTATTAATGTTATTTCTAACAATAATAAAAGGGGGGTTGTTGATGGTCACAACACTATTCCAGAAGCTTCCAAAGGTTGTTTCAACCATTTACCTTGGATAATCATTCAAACTCTTTCTAAGTCCATCTTGAAGAAATCACCATCATATCCCTTGACCTCATCCTCACACCACTTTTGGATCTCAAGCTTAGATTGGTAAATGGATAAGAATTCATGAACTACCTCTCCTTCCTATATATTTGCCTCAATCCACAAGCACCTAGTTAGTTTTTCGTTGGCTTTTGAAGAGTGATTCTACCCTTATTTTATTATTGTGAAAGTGATCTTCTCATGCATTTAGGGTGATTGGAGGTTCCCTTTGTGGCAAATAAAAGACAAGTCAAGAACTTGGACTAGCTCTTCTACAAGATCAACACCTATTTATGGTTTTAACACGTTCCATTTATATAAATACAAAGAGTTATTTGTTTTCCTATATGTTATGTCGTTACTTCATATATTTTAATTCCATGTTGATCTATTGACTAAAATAGATAGATGATGCTACATAGATCTTGTAGTTTCTTGGCTTGTGTTGTCTAGTTGTGTAGGTTCTAATTTTGGTAGCTGGAGCTAGGATTGTTGCATTCAAGCCAAGGAAGGAGTGAAACATATGAAAAATGCCAAGTAGTTTTCATCCCTTCATCTTCTTACTTTAAGGAAAGCAGTGAGTCCTTTATCTCTCCATTGTTCTAGGTTAGCCATGAAACCTAGGGAAGATACTTTTTCCTACAATCATAAATCCCACATAACATCTGCAATAAATCATCTTGCTCAAAAATAATTTCAATTGAAGGCCATAACTCAGTGAATGATGCATTAATGTCAATCCAAATATTTTATTTGGCATGAGAAATAGTATGTGCAATTAAAGATTCATTATCATAAACTTGTAATTGTTGAGTTAACTTGTAATTCTTTTGAATCTTGCCCAAATATACATTGTGAGATTTAATTTTTTGTTCTTGAATCTTTTGGAGCTGTATTTTGAGTTTTTCAATTTCATAATCCTTCAAATATAAGTCTCCCATGGCTTTTGGCAATTTTTCTGTTGAATCAGTAGATTGTGCTTCTATTGTGATGGTTGTTATTATAGACGTCCATGGAAAATTTTAGGGGATGATATTCGGAGGTTGGCTAATTTTCCATGATTTTTCAAACAACAAAAAAATCGTGAATTTCCATTTTTTATAAAGATGATTCGCCCAAATTTTACAATATAAAATTATTTTACCTTAAAAATGCCAACATTATATAGAGAGTATATATTAAATCATTATAAATTTGAATAGTTTTTCAAATACATCAATAAACATTTATAATTTACATATTAGGGACTAGTGAGATTTGCCAATGTTTTTAAACTTCAAGATAATTTTCCTTTCTTAAAATTTTCCATGTAGATGTCCCTACTACTGAAGTACCTATTGTAGAAGTTGTCTCTATAGGAATGGAAACTGAAATATTGATTTGATGCTCTTTTTCTTTCAAAAGTGTCTCCATGTTAGCTTCCACCTTTTGAATTTGAAGATTTTGCTTAACTATCAATTAAAACATATTTTCCTTTTCCCTTTCAAGTTGACTTATTTCCTTAGCTTGTGGATGTTCTATAGTAGGAATTTTAAGTTGCTTCCTCAATGCTTGAATACCAACATTCTTATTCTTTATCATCTCTTCTACTACTTTAATATTACTAGGATCATATCCTAGTTTGATCACCAAATCTTCAAGTGATTTAATTCTGGCATGTTTATCCAAAGATGTCATTCCTTGCATATTCAATTGTGTGTGAATATTGTTCAAGCTTGCAGTTTGGGGGTTTCTATAGCTAAAGTCATCCATGTAGAATATATGATTTCACTAGCCTTCTAATGCAGGTCAATTTGATTAATTGTATGAATTTTCTTGGTGTTAAAATAAAAAATGGATGTTTTATAATCTTCTCCACTTTTAGGGACTGGAAATTCAGGATCCAAGAAAGCTAATTAAAACTATCCCTTTTCAATATCAAGTGAATAAAAAAGTCTATGTGTGTAGTGGAAGACTACTTCTAAAATTCTAAATAGGCAGTGTCCTTTAATGCTTCATTCTTCCTTTTAATTTCTCTATATCTAGCAAAAATATTTTGTTGTGTTGTATCTTGAGAAATAGAAGACACAGGAGAATCTGTGATTTCTTCAATTTGTGGAAATGAAGTGGTAGGAAAACTTGATATCACCATTGTAGCCTGCTCCTATGAACTATTATTTCTAAGCACTACTGATTAGTGTTTGTCTTCTTTCTCCTTTTAAAAGTTGTGAAACCTATAGCTTGATCTTCTAAGCCCGTAGGAGACACACTTTATCTTGGTATTTTGGTTTCTTTTTCTTGTGGAATTGGAGTCTGTGAAGATGTCTGACTAACAATTTTTTCATTGACTTCTTGTAATGTATTTCCCTGCCATTCTTCTTGATTTGCATATTGTTCATCTCCAGTCTGGTTGTATGTACATAAGGTGTTGTTTTTTTTTGAACCCTCAACTTTTAAATAATTCCTAAGGAATCATAGGACCAAGTAAAACTCAACTTGAATTTCATCTTCTTTAACAAACTATATGCCTCCTTTGTTGTTGTTTTGGTATTGATAATGAAAGGGCCAATTTGTGCCTTCAACTTGAATTGTGCTTTCTTCTTCCTGGATACAAAATGAAAAGTGTCCATGTTCATCATTTGCGTAATGTATTCTAAGGAAAAAATTCTTATTGGCACAAATATTGGTAAACTGTAGGGTGGGAGTTCACATCCATATATTCTAAAATATGTATAGTTTTGGTAGAGGTACCACTCTCCAACTTTGGTTTATTCAATAAGATGCATAATTATTCTGATTTAAGGTGAAATCCTTGGTATCATCGCTGCTGAGAAGATATAAGGACATATTCAAAAATTTGTTTAAAAAAATTCTAAAGGAATACTCTTATGTGTTCTCCCTTACCAAGGAAGTCTAGTGCATATCAAACTGACGAGTTCCTTGTGCATCTAAATTCTGCAGTGGGAACTTAAATATTTCTGCTTGATGAAATAAAATTAAATACATAAGAACTGATTGATGTTTAAAGGAACCTTCAATAGAAAAGTTTAGACACTGATCATAAATACTGTCTTCCAAAAACTAACTGTAGTTGAAATCAATGAGGGCTTATTACCCATAGAGAACATTGATAAAAATACTAATATTACTTCATCAGTCCACTGATTGGTAGAGTAACCTAATAGACATGAGACCAAAGAAATAACCTACCTTGAAATTTCTAAAAAAATTGAAGTGGAATAGAGCAGATTAGTCCTAGGAAAATTATAATCCTCAGGTAGGAATGACTCAAATATATAGGCTTGTTGAGGAAATGTCAATTTTTTATAGATCTCCATGAGGGAATTAGTAGAAAAAGGGTGAATAGGAGCTGATAGATTGATTCAGAGTGATTTTCATATTGATTCAAGTGCAATGGAAAATAAAAATTCATTATTTTGGGAAATTACAACTCTTTGATTGGGAAATAATATGAGATGGCTCCAGGTGACAAATTCCAGGAAGGTATGAGTTTGGGGAAAAATTGAGGCAAGACAAACTCCCAGATTCTTAATTCATCACTAACGTCTAGGAATTTCGAGTGTGCCTAGTTGTGGAGTTCATAAAGATCAAACTAGCACTTGGTTTTTGAGATTTTGTATTGCTTATCAACTAGAGGGAGCTCATCTACATTAATTATTGAGGGAAATGTAGGAATTTCTACAACTAATTTCAATTTTCTTTTTTGAGAAGAGATCATGAATAGGAAATTACAGGCTAGGTTGGCGAATTACCAGGCTATGGCGATCATTGGCGTATGAATATTGCTGTGTAGCTGTAAAATTCAGGGCCTCGCTGGTATTGCTGGAAGCTGAAATGTTGAAAATAAGTATGGAGCATAATGTGTGGTTTTTAAAGAAGAGGTTCGAACAAATAACAAGTTATAACCTTTTTTCGGTGCGTCTAATTAATAATTTAGATGTTGGCATGACGTATTGAATGATTTAATGGTTACATGAACATTTGGTGGGATAAATTTATTGATACAACAGTTATTTGGCAAGAGTGAATAGTAGACGGACAAGTGTCGAGGTGTGAGTGAGAGAGGGAGCAAAGCGGGAAGGATAAATTAGTTTTTTGGTGGGTGGTTTCTAATTTAGGAGAGGGGGGTCATAAACTCATCATGAGGCCACAATGTATGAGTGGGTGGTTTCAGGGAATCAGATTTTCAGACCCACCCCGTTAAGTTCCAAAAGTGCGGAGGGACTCCTGAACTTATCCTTCGCCATTAATCTGGGCAGGGATGATTGCATCCATCACTTTATAATCGCTCATTATCGCAAAGTGAAAAAGTATCAAATCAAATTTATTTGCAAAAAAAATAACCCTTTGGAACTGTTGTGGCCATCAACAACCCCCTTCCTTATGAAGTGTTATTACTAATACTAAATAAGTGGGGCCCCTTAGTAAAAAATTTTAAAAAATCAATTAGTGTTATATTTCTTTTTAGATGAAACTTACAACATCATGGACTTAGGGAAATACCTTTGGAGAATCTAAAAAACCTATGTTTCATAATGAAGAAAGTAAATTCACTCCTTAAGAGAGATTGCATCGCACAAAGAATGATAGGATACCTTCTAAATAAGCCAAAATGATAAAAAATGCAAGATTGCGATGCGAAACTCCATCGCATCGCATGCATTAAGAAGCACTCACATTAAAAAACTTAAAATTCGTCGATATGCGATATCGCATATCGCACATCGCAAAAATCACATGAATTACACATAATGATTAAGCGATCTGTGATCCTGCGATCCTGCGATCCTGCGATCCTGCGATCTTGTGATCCTGCGATATTGCAATCAAGCAACCTTGCGATAAAACAACACGATGCAATTGTGGAAATGCGATACAGAGATCTGCGATATCGCAAAGAAAAATCACATAACCTCTGCATTGCAGTTGGTTCTGGCTCATTATTCGAGAAAACGTTTTAGGCCAAAAATTGGTCATGCGCTTTAATGTGAATTAATGAGTTGTTACCAGTTGTTAATGAAGTATGGTGTTGTGTTTTTCGAAGAACTAGTTCACATAAGGTGGCGTGTTTTGCATATCTTCGGCATTTAAAGTTTTCTTGTCGTTATTTTTGTCATTATTTCCACCTCAATTGTAAACTACAGGAACAAAGGATGAAGCATTATACAGGGTAGTATGCAGGAAAATATGAGGAGGAAAGACAGTACTCCAATGTCCATTTCGGAAGGCACACCTAATCCACTTAAGGGAGAGAAAGAGCCGCAGAACTCTTCTGAGGCATCCATCACAGATTTCTTATATCCAGCCACGGTTGAATGGGTACTAAACGATGCTGATACCAGAAACAGACAGTTTAATGCTCAGGGTCAAGAGCTCACGGAATCACTATTTCTACAATTTTTCAGCTTTATACCCGATAGGAGAAAAAGGCGCAAGAGGCGAAAAATGCATCAGGGAAGCTCGGATCAAGAAACAGAGGCAGTTTCTGATGCGCGATTAACGCTTAGTGCTAATCGTGCATCGCTAAGAAAACTTGCTCGAAAAGGAAGGCTTCTAATTACTCAGTCACCTGCAAGCCCCGAAAATTGCAAGGAAGCAGCGATATAAATAAACTCGAAATAGAAAGCTAAAACAGAAGTAATCCAAGGGTTAACCAAGTTAAAATGGGATTATTACCAGGCATACATGGTAAAGCCACCTAGTCATTAGATGACTCTCAAATATATCATCAATTTTGTTGAAAAGACAAGTGCCAGCTCTTGCCGATTATGTTTGCTTAACTCAACCAAAGACGAAAGACAGTCAGCTGACTCTACTCAGGCAAATACTGAATGCTTGCGATGTTAAGGAGCAAATTTAGAAATAGTTAGATATTAGATTTAATTTTAGAGATAGTTTTACTTAGAAAAAGGACGGTCATTTAAACCGAATCTTGAATTTCTGTAAATAAGTTATTTAGTTAGTAGTATTTAAACCCTTCTCATGCATTTAGAGAAGGGTCTAAACATTTATCAAAAACTTGTCCTCAAAACGTGCACTTTTGCACCCTTAGAGGAGGTTTTGATGAATGAATGGAACAGGGTTTATTTGATATTTGCATTTGATATCTGCTACTGATGTTGCACTTTTGTACCCTTAGTGGATGTTAAATCAAGGAGAGATAAATCAATTATTGCTTGAAGCTCATGAGTAGGATTAGTTATAAATGGTACTTTTATCTTTTAACCATTTCTGCTTATGCGTTAAAGTGATATTGAGTTTTCAGTTGTTTATATATTATAGCGTGGATGCCTGAGTTATCATTTGGCACTTTTGTACGGTGATAGCTATTTATTTATGCTTAGTGTATGAATAGCTCATTTATGCGATAATTTTTTCACAACTGTTTCGTCTAACTTCTTATACGAAGTAGTTCATCTTTATTGAATTCTTTTCTTATAATAGCTGAATGATCTTTATTACCAGTTATTGTTTGAAATCTTTTTAGATCGCATAGAACAAAGATCACACCCCGGGTTAGCATAAATTTTGATTTTTTTCTGTTTATTAGAATACAACAGCATAACATTAGATTATAATTAGAATAGAAGTATTCCATTTAGAACATAAATACCCATCTTTCTCACACACACACAATGAATTTGGAAACTGGTCCCATATCCCCAGTCGGACCCGCTATACCAAATCGATAAGGAGCTTCCAACCAAGGTCCGGTCCGGGCGGGTATCCCCCTTGTTGTAGACACAACTTTCGGGGCCTTCAACATATTTGGCACTAGAAGGAGGGCCTGAACTATGAATGGCAAGTAAATCCAAATCAAAATACCATTCTGAGAGTAAATCACCCTCACCATCTCCCCTGACTTCTCCATTACACTTAAATCATGAGTTAGAAGTTGCCGGAGCATCAACCACTGCTACAAACCCTGACATTTCGGAACAATCTATTATAGAACCTCCTAAAGTCGAATCTCTAATTCACAAACTTCAGCGATTTTCCATTTCCCCTCAAAGATCTGATAAATCTCAGGGCAACGTGACTTCGCAATATAATCCTGCTCATCCCCTAACCATATTAAAGAGTGAAAAGTTTGGTGTTCGGTCAACCGAATTACCTCTTCCCAAAAGGAAAAGAGAAAAGAAATCACCTAAAGGGTCCGACAGTGAGACTGTTTCATCAACAACATCCATCTCAACCTCTTCACCGTGAAGTCAACCATCCACTCCTCCACTCCAGACCATTATCAATCCACCTAGTGGAATCCCTACAACTCCTCCTCAATCATCTGCGATCATAATATCCTCATCTTCCCAAACAGAGGATCATCTTCTACACTTCCCCCTGTTAACAGTTCAGCAATGGCCCAGTCTCCATGGAACAACCCTGGGGCAGTCTTAATGCCTGCACCCTTGAGTCAAATACTGACACATCCTGAGAAATGGCTGCCTAAGTTCAATCCTGAGGCAGGGATGCTAGCAGAAGAGAACATAAACAACTTTATGCTATCCATTAATCTCGACGGGGTTACTAATGAAGATGTTGTTGTTCAACTGTTTCCTTATACTCTGCAAGGAACAGCTGGATCGTGGTATTTCTCATTACCCTATGGTTCTATTACTAGTTGGGACATCTTCCAAGACCAATTCTAACTAAGTTTGTTGACGACAGGTCTACGGCAATGTTAATCAACGACCTATCCAACCTTAGGGCCGAATCTAGAGAGACGATCAAAGACTTCAATCTACGTTTCAATAAAATTCTAAACAAAATTCCTACTACTTCTCACCCTAGCGAGGAAGTGCGATGTGAATGGTATATCACTGCTTTACCATCAAACATAGAAATCTTTGTGGACAGGGATAATAAAATAACCTTAGCCGAAAACATGAAAGAAGCCATAACAGCAGAGAAACGTATAATAGCTCTAGAGAAGAGGTCCGCGATAAAGGAACAGAAATCTAAAATGGTCGCCTTCAAAGAAGAGTCCAAGAAGAAACAAGCAAAAGATCCATTTGATTTGGAGGGATTGCAAAAAGTTCTGAGACCATGTCCAATGAAATGGTTGACATAAAAAAACAAGTAGCAGAAACTTCTTCGATAAGGCCCTATAGAGCTTTTAAAAGAGGTCCGTCCACGGATTCAAGGCCACCCAATGCTATTACAAGTGTTGAATCTGAGGAATAGGAAGAGGAAATTGCCACTGAAGGGCAAACCGATGATGAAGAAGTTGTAGAATTACAAGGAATGTGGGAATTCATCCTCCCACAGGAAGAAGATCAAGAAGTATTCCCAGTTAACACACGAAGTAGAAACCAGCTTGATCCTCCCCAAACTACCCCAAAACCAAAGAGCGCATGCTCTGCAACAAAGGATAAAGTCGCAACAAAGAAAATGACATCTAAAGCGACTCAAACTAGCCCAGTCCAAACAGATTCACCTACTCCATCTAAAACATTGATAGTTCAAGATGAAATGGAGTACAATATCATAGAAGACATGAAAAAGACTAGGGCCAACATCACTCTGTACGAATTGAGCAAGCTAAAGCATCAACAAAATATCATGATGAAAGAATTACATGTTGTGTCTGTTGCACCTTTGCCTGCCGCTGTAATTTCTCAAGCTTCCCAGAACATGGGAAGACCTCCAACTAATACGACGAACAAGATTGATCCAAACGACATCGCTTTAATTGGAGGAAGATCGAGATCTCATACTCCCCCTTTTCTCCTTACTTATGATTTTTTTAACAAAAATGTACATAATTGTTTAGTGGATTCAGGTGCATCATCGAATATTTTACCAAAGTCCATATGCACCAAATTAAACATTCAACCACATAAATCCTCTGTTCCATTGTTCAGCTGGATTGATCTCAAGTTGAAGTCATTGGCGAACTAAATCAAGTAACCATAAGGCTATCATCCAACCCGAAGGTATGTCAAATTATTGACATTTTAGTCGCTGATATCCTTGAATTTTATGGCTTAATTCTTAGTAGGGATTGGTCAGAAAAACTGCATGGATACTTCACAATTGACTGGTCGCACATGTGGTTGTCTTACAATTGTAAGCCAAATCAAATAAAAGTTGAACGCGAATTACATCAGAAGTACATAGTAACATAATTAGAGGGGGAAAATGAACCAGTAGCATATAATGGTAGCATAATTGGCAATTACTCAGTGGATTCTTTTCTCAGTAATTTTAATGCTCATACGTCACCTTATTTAGAACATTCTGTTTTATCCCATGTCGAAATTTTTTCTCAAACATATAGTTCAAAATGAATCAATATTTTAGATAGACTTGTAAATAAATCTTTGTTTTGGAAATTATTTTTTGATGGCTCTAAATCTAACGAAGGAGCAGGAGCAGGATGCGTGCTAATTAGTCAAGAAGGAGCTAAAATCATTTTAACATGTAGGCTCGAATTTGATTGTACCAACAATACAACAGAATATGAGGCTTTAGTTCAAGGGTTGTACAAAGCAATCGGGTTAAACATAAAGTACCTCCAAGTATTCGGAGACTCTGAAATTGTAGTCAGACAGGTACGGAATACTATACATTGCTTATCAGGTCATTTAAAACACTATCAATCTTTAGTTCAAGATCTGACTGAGAATTTTATAGCATTCAATATTTCATCAATTCCCAGGCTCCAGAATGCAAGTGCCAACCTTTTAGCTAACGTAGCTTCTAAGCTCATTCGTTCTGAAGATTTTAGTCCAGATAGATTCTCAATAGAATTAATCTTTAAACCATCTATTCTTGAAAACATCACAAATTGGAGAATATTCAATGACGATCCTGATATCGTAAATTTCCTTACTTCTGAAGGATCCTACTCCAACCAAATAATTGACGAAGACCAACATGATTGACAATTACAACAAAATAACACTAATAATGCTATACATAAATCAATGGTCAAGTTAGAAGACCTGTACGATTTTAAAGATCGGTTTAAAAGGTATAGCAATTCAAAGCTCCAAAGTTCAACTTTGAATTACGAATTAGTAAACCTAGCAACCGATGCCAAACCCCAAAACATAAATCTAGGCCTCGGCCTAGCCCCTAAAGAAAAACTAGCATATATTCGTCTTTTGAGACAATACAAAAACGTTTTCGCTTGAAACTATGATGAACTCAAAACATACGACACTTCTATCATCCAACATACTATTCCAATGACCGATAATGAAAACCTGTCCAACAAAAATTGAGAAAGATCTATCCCAACTTAGAAAATCAGATAAAAACTGAACTCAATAAGCTGTTGAAAGCCAAGATAATCTTTCCCGTCAGACATTCTAAATGGGTCTCCAATATGGTACC
>APFE031759915.1:137444-171173 GCA_000404065.3 Pinus taeda | reverse complement strand
GATACTGAGATGTATAAAACCAAGGAGGGGGTGTAGACCAGGAAGGATGAGTAGGGGGTCCCCAAGAAGGTATAGTTGTGGTTTGGTTGGGGTTGTAATATGCATGGGATGACCCTTGCACACCTTGCTGGTATGGTCTAGGCCTAGGAGGTCTCCTTTGGTTGATGTAGCAAAGCTGCTCAATGACCCCTTCAGCTCCTTGATATACAACTTTGAGTCCAGGTAAAGAAGAGAACTTTTCTGTGGAGTGGTTTTATTCATAGACTGAGAAAATCTTAATACAATTAATGGACATTTATTCCTAGGATGCCTCTCTCTACTTCCTCTTGCTTCCTTTTGATGTTCATGGTGTTCAATTGCAAGGAAAGGGTTTGGAGCATATCACTTTTGAAATCTTCTAGCATATTTCCAATTTCACCCTTGATGGATAAGTTGGAGGATGATGTACTAGCCACAAGTTGACTACCCTTACCCTTTTTCCTAGCTGCCCTAGAATGGTTTCTAAAGACAATCTTAATATCCTCATAGGGTAATTGGTAGACATCTCCTCCTGCTATCATATGTAAGGTATCCAAAATATCCTCCCTTACTCCTCTACGCAGGACTAGCTTTAGTGACTCAGGTTCAAGTGTGCACTTGGCCCTTTTGTAACTGAGCTGGAGTCTTTCTTCATAGTCTTCTAAGGATTCATCCTGGCCTATGGTCATCCTGAAAATCTCCTCTTTAGTATCCTTTGAGCTACAATAGTCCCTATATTTGTTGTTGAAAGTCTGTTGCATCTGAGCCTAAGTTGTGATGCTATCTCCAGGTAAACCCATGAACCAGCGCAATAATGTATCCTTGAGGGTAGATGGAAATATTTTTAACTTTTTCTCATCATCTGTATAGTCATAGGTTTGGCATATAACAACAAAATAAAATAGGAAAGTATCAGGATCCTCTGTGGTTAGGCCATGGAAATGAGGTAGAATAGAGAGGCTTATATTCTTCATCTTAGTGTCCCCATTGATTCCCTAATGGGGAAGGCACTCTCAATTCTCTCCCTATTTCCTTTGTCATTTAGGTTTTCAGCCATTGGTTCAGTAGTAATGGGTTCTTCCTCTTCTTCTTCCCTTGTAGGTTCTTCAAATATGTAAGGTTTCTCACCTAAGGGTTCATCCAAATCACAATCACTGAAGAAGAGAGAAGGTTGACTATGGGATGCAGTGGGGGTATTTGACAATAATTTTCCTGAATTGTCCCTATTCCTACGAGGCATGAAAGGAAATGTTTTTGGGTTGGTTTTTGTAAGATTTTATTTAAAGCTAGAAAGTACTTACATAATGGAAAGGGGAGAAGATAATGACAAATGAAAGAAAGGAAGGAACTAGATTACTTTTGCAGAAATAAAATAATGGAAGAAAGTTGAAGACTAGAAGTAGAAGAAAAGAAAGTTGGAGACTAGAAATAGAAGAAAGCAGTAATCACATTCTACTTAGACACCTCCCCTGCAACGATGCCAAAAAGTGATGAGCCTAGGTATTGCAATAAGAATGCTGCAACTCCCAAGGCTACCAGCTTTACTTATCAACTCGAGGTTCGTACAAACTTGGAGGTGATAGTGCTATATGCACAAGTAGAAGTGAAGGTCCTGCCTGTTGTCACTAGTTTATCTGGCAAGAGACCCTAGGGGTTCCAAGCTAGAATTATATAGAGTCAAAAGAAGCTTAATTCTTTGATGGAAGAAGAGCAAATATTTTCTAAGAGGGAGATACTCTACTACAGTAATGAAGAAAACAACATGTAATGCTATCTCACACCATAACCTAACTAACCAATTAAACAACTATGCTAAGTAGAATTTCTAAAACTATCACTAACCTAAGGCTGCTATCTAAGCTGTAGAAGTAAAGAGCATCAAACTATACTAAGGTGCAAGCAAAGAAACTTAAGCTAAATTAGTTTTCAAGCGGAAGAGCAATCAGAGTTCGAAATCAATGAAAGGAGGACGTAAGGACGCAGTAGTCCATAGGGACTGTTGGATCGATCAACGAATAGAAGAAGGATGGTGGATATCTTATCGTAGGGGCTTAAGTGAATAGATGGATGAACATGGGTAACAAAGAAGATGAACGACGAAGATCGTATCGCGAGGAATTAAATCAAGAGATGGGCAGACAAGGTAACAAAGCGATGAACAACGGAGATCTTATCGCAAAGGCTCAAGTTACTAGATGGATGAACAGGGTGAACGCATAGGATGAACAACTGAGATCTTATTGTAGAGGTTAAGTCAAGATATGGATGGACAGGGTAACGAAGTGATGAATGACTGAGATCTTATCACGCGGATTAAGTCAAGAGATGGACAAACAAGATTAATTGGAGGATGGACGACAAAGATCGTATCACGGGAAAAAGAAACTCGTGGAAATGATGGAGCGGGTTTCTAAGGCGGTAAGTAGTTTCTCGCGCGCCCTCAAGGCCATAAGCGGAATTATGAAATTTCGCGCGATTAGCCTTACTACGTGACACGTAGCATGAGAAACCCACTTTTCTCGTGTTCTCTCAGGCGGATAACGGTCGTGCAATAATCCACGTAAGATTGCGCGATAGTGGATCAGGCGGGGATGATCAATGGTGGAGATCGACCAAGCTAGTTGGCAAGCGAGTGACACGATAGCTGTCAGATCTGGCGAGATAGATCGATAGTGGGGGTTTAAAGTGCATAAAGTGTTGAGGTGATGCGATAGCTGTCGGATCAAGAGACAGATTGACGATGGATATTAAAGCACATAAAGTAAGTGGAAGACTTCACACGAGGCAGTAGTTGGACAAAATAATGAATCAGATAGTGATTGCGAAGGTTTGTTTTGGATCAGATGGTGAGGAAGCAATGCATGAAGAAAATGCTAAAGGAGGTTTCAAAGGAAAACAACAGAAAAACCAATGAGGGTGAACAAGTAACTGCATCAAACAACGAACTCCATAACTCATGCGAGACAAAAACTTTTGTTTTTAGGGTTGCTGAAGGGTCTCTTCCTGAGGTCATGGTCCTAGTAGGAGGAGATGAGGCCGAGACACCTGTGCACAACCTTATGGTGATATTTTTCTCCTAGTTAACCTGTAAACCGAAAGAACACAAATGGAAGTAAACTTAAAGAAAATGCAGCTACTGAAGCAAATGAACAGAAACAGGAAGCTATTTAAACAAATGAATAGAACCAGAAAGCTACTTAAACAAATGAACAAAACCAGAAATATATGCTAGCCTACATGTACAATAAAGAGGAGCTTTCGCTGCTCGGGTTGGGCCCTAACCCAAGAGCTTCATCCCTCTGAGTTAACTCAGAGCTAGCATAAAACATAACTCATTCTCATTATGAAAACCATGGATTACAAAACAAACTGTCACAAGTCTTGCAACTGAGAAATAAAGTATAGTTTTTACGAAGTTCGAATCCTACTGATGTCCTAAGACTCTTTATTTATACATATGAAGTCTCTAATGACTTCCTTCCCATTAGGGAGGCTTGGCTATCCACTCAAGATAAACTTGTTTCTGTCCCTTTCACTTGCTCGACTGTCTTCTAGTCTTCAAAGTGATGGTTGCTTGCACTCCAAGCTGATGGAGAAATATTCGAATGGAAGGGTAGTAAATGAGGAGGATTCACCTCCTCTAATTACTCTCCCTTGTCCCATTCGATTTTTGACCAAGGTCTTTGCCATAGTTCCTTGCTTTTATCCTTTATGCCTGCATTTTTCCTTGCTTTTATCCTTTATTCCTGCATTATATGCACATTAGACCACAAAGCAAAATATTCAACTCTAACTCATCTCATAAACAAAATATAATCAAAAGTATGCAATAAGTTGTGAGAATAGTTGGTTTGACTAAGCTAGGAGGTGAATTAAGGACAATTAAGGCCCATATAATTACTCAATGATGAGGTTCATCATCTATGTGTATTGGCAAGGTGAAGATATCCCTCTTTGGGAGAGTACCGACCATTTTTTGCAATTGCCCATATAATCTTATCCTCCCCTTCCAAGATTCAGATATGAGATTCAATTAGAGCCGCTGTGTATGTCGTCCAAAGATGGTGCCATTGACGTGTTAAGTGCAAGCTATGGGTAGATTTCCAAGCTTGGTGTAGGAAGGTAGATCTCTCCTAGTTAGCAATGTGACTGATGTGGGTGATGCCAGACTCTTTGAGGTGTTGTATTATTCCTTCTGGTAATAAATGTGCATTCTTGCATCCTATCCAAGGGTCAAGGCTGATACGAACAGATGTCCCATCATGAATTCTCCAAGTAAGCCCATCATGGATCAATGACAATGATTTCAGTACCTCTTTCTAGATGTTCAAGATCCCAGTTTTGTTCTAGCTTGTCTGTCTCAGTCAATCCATCGACCTTAATGGATCAATGTATTTTGAGGAGGCTACTTTGGTCCAGAGATTGCTAGAAGTGATTAATTGCCATCCTAGCTTGGACGCTAGTGCTGTGGAGAAATCTTCCAGTTTTTAATGCCCCAGCCTCCCCATTTCTTTGGTATGGACAACAAATCCCATTTTGCCCATGCAAAAAATCCTCCCTATTTCTTTTCCTTTCCAAAGGAATCTGCTGTAGAGATTTTGTATTCTTGTAATGATGCCCCTTGGGATCCAAGTTAGCGACATCCAGTATACCGGGGTGGCCTCAAGAACAACTTTGATAAGCACTAGTCTTCCGGCTCTGGAGAGATACTTGTGATACCATATATCAAGTCTCCTTTCAAGTTTAGAGATCAGCCATGTCCAATTAGCTATTTTGTAGCCAAGCGACTTCATCCTATATCCCAAGTACCAGAGGCCTTCTTCTAGTTGTAACAGGGTGAAAGGAAACCTTTGTAGTGCAAACTGGATCTCATGTGAGGAGCAGTCAGATACAATAATGGTGGATTTTGAGTTATTAATAATCATGCCAATTGCAGTTTGGAATAAATTGATAGAGTGCTGTTTAGTAGTCAGATCTCCTAATCCCCCATTGAGGAAGATTAAAACATCGTCCACAAAGAGGAGGTGCGTTATTGTGCATTTGTTTGTGATCCTAATTCCTATGAGCCTGCCTTTGAGGTGCATATCCTTAATTAGTCTGCTGATCCCTTCCATAACCAGTAGGAAGAGTAGGGGTGATAAGGGACATCCTTGCCGAAGTCCTCTTTCAGAGTGAAAGAAAGGAGAAGAAAAACCATTTATCAGGACACTAAAGGATATATTAGTAATGCAACACATTATCCATTTTATAACTCCCGCAGGAAATCCTAAATGTGTTAGGAGCATTCTGATATATAACCATCTTACCTGATCAAATGCCTTAGATAGATCAACTTTGAGAATCATACATTTGATCTTCTTTGTCTGCATTAGTGCAATACTTCCTGGGCCATTCCTATATCTTCATGTATCTGTCGATCTTGCAAGAAGGCAAATTGTTTTGAGGAGACGTGGGTGGAAAGAATGGGATAGAGGCGATTTGCAATGATTTTGGAGATGATTTTGTATATGCAATTGCACAGGGATATGGGTCGGAAATCATTGAAAGTTAATGGATTGTTTGGTTTGGGGATGAGGGTGATGAAAGTGGAATTGATGGCCCCATTCATTTTCCCAAATATCCTACATGCATCGATGAACTTGAGTAAATATTCTACTAGGATATAAAAAAAATCCAAATAAAACTCCACCAACCAATGAATAGAGGGAAACGTTGTGCTACTCTTATGACCTCTGCTAGGGTGGCTTTGGGAGGAGCATGATAGACCTGTTTGAAATGTGAGGTGGAAGGAGTGGCCAAATGAGGGAAGGTGTCCACCAAAATACCCTGTTCATTTCAGTTTCCAGATATTGTTGATTGCCTTTCTTTCATTTTCAAATTTATGGAAGAATTTTGAGTTGTCAGCCCCCTCCTTCAGCCATATTTCTCTACTTCTCAATCTCCAAGTTTCCTCCCTTTCTTTAAGGATGTTCCCCTCTTGGTTATTAAGGCGACGAGCTCATCCCTATGATCATTTGATGGGAAGAGTCCCCCACTTTCATCCTCCATATTAGAAATTTCTAATTCAATGTCTCTTAGATTTTGTTCTTCTTATATCCTCTTGTTATGAGCCCAAATATTTGATAGCTTCTTCAGTTCTTTTAAGTTGTCGAAGCAACCATTAGTGATGTTCCTTCCATCAGCAGGTGGGTGGGCCTTCCAAAAGTCTGTGATAAGGTGGATATAGGAATTATCCTTCAACCAGGTGGAGTTGAACTTGAAGGAGGCTTGTGGTTTACTTATATCTCCCTGAATATCAAGGTATATCGACATGTGGTCAGATAATCCTCCCGAGCCAACATACTGGCGGTATGTATATCCTCTCTCCAGGAATCGCTCCTTGATGAGGAAGTGATCGAGCCTTCTGGAAAGAATATTCTCCCAACATCTTATATTCCTCCAAGTTGGGACTAACTATCCAGAGGGGATGTGGATGAAGCTGTGGGTTTCTAGGAGGTGTTAGAAGAAGAATGATAGAGGATTGACTTGGGCATGATGCCCCCATGACTTAGAAAAACAAAGAGAGAAGTTAAGGTCTCCACCCAGAATGATATTATCTAGTTGCAGGATATTGGATGTCAGACGATGCTCCCGGAAGTCCTCCCGATGGTGGTAGGGCCCATAGACATTTATCAGTCTGATATTAGTTCCCAGTTCAGTAAAGAAGGTATCTGCCCCTATAAATCCAATGCCACCCCAGGTGCTGATAAAATTTATCGAGCGTGGATTATATCCTAGGGCAATGCTACTAGAGCAGCCATTTACATCTATGACTTGAAAATTTCATCTAGGAAGCATGGATTCTAGGAGAGGGAAATATCATTGGTAGCACCTAGGGTTTCTTTTAGGAAGACTATATCGGTTGGCTCATTCTGGAGGAGCCTTCACAGTGCTAGTTTTTTCTCAGGACTAGCAATCCCTTTGCAATTGAAAGAGAGGACCTTCATGGTGGAGATGGCTCCAGGGGATTCTGTGCTCTAAGGACCCTGTCAAGAGTAAGTTTTTTCCCCGTGGAAATCTCCAACCGTACGTGCTGTTTAGCTTTTGACAGGGAGGATGGTCTACCTTAAGGGAGTTTCGAAGAGGTGGGGGAAGGTACTAGTCCAATGCCTATAGCATCTGGTGCCTGAAATTGAGAATGTGAGTGAAGGAGGTATCCATGGGGGATGTGATCAATTCCAAGTTTCAAAACGAATGGAATCACCTTTGGAAAAGAGGGGGGGTACATGATATAGTAGGCAAAGGGCGAATCAGGGTACATTCAAGGTGTTTGGGGTGGGATTGCAAGGTAACAAGGCTCTGCTGTGGTCCCATAGCTTTATCATTATATGCCAAAGAAATCGTAAATGTTGCAGAGAAAGGATCAGAATTTGACACACCCGAAGATAGCACGGCTCCAATGGCCACCTTAGACCTACTCAGTGGAGGTGAAGGAGGCCGGAGAGGTGTTTTCCCACACTTCTTCGGTGTTGTCGAGACCGACCTGGATCCAGATGCTTCAATGTCTGTATGCTCTACCTCCTTCGAGTGATCTACCTGTGTTTGAGCTTTCATTGTGGGAGATGACTTCCCTATGTTCCCAGTCTTCGATTTCCCTAGAAGAGGGAAATATTTGTAGAGGTGACCATCTCTGTGGCATCATCTGCACTGAAAGGGGACCCCCTCATAGTCAAGGATCTGGGTACGATTTTAATTCCTCCAACGATAGGTGACTTGCTCCTGCAGTCCTCCTCTAATGTCTAAATGTACCAGGATCCGTGCGAAAGCCATAACCCCAGTGGAGAGGTATGATCTATCATAATCTAAGAAGGTGCCTAGGGAGTTCCCAATTCTCCTAAAGATGTCCTCAATCCAGAAATGGAGCGGAAAACCGGGGAGATGAACCCAGATTGGCCCAACCCCTAACTGTTCTCTGTTTGGGTCAAAGAGCGGACTCCACCTCCTTAGCAATACTGGGGCCTGCTTAATATGCAAGAAGGAGGAAAATACCCAACTTGTATGTTCTGCTCACGTAAAAAGCAGAGTAAACCAACCATGGAAAATGGTATGTACGAAAGGCAGATCAACTAGATGTTGGCCCCATATTTCTGTGACCCATTTCTTTAGTCTTTCCGCAGAGTAATTCCGTCCCCTAACTCTACGCACCAGGACTGTCGCAGCCATGTCCATGGTATCTTGCCACTGGAAGTCCTCCTCCTAGTAAATGAAAACCTCTTACGCCTTGTGTTTAACACACCTTAACCTCTTTCCAGGTCTCGGCTCCGTGGCTTTTCTGCACCCTTGAGCTTTGTCGAAATTAGGGTTAGCAATATTAGGGTTAGGGTTTGGGGGAGTTAGGTTAGGGCCAACAGGGAGGGCATCGAGGAGAGGGGGGACGTTCATGTAGTAGCCAAAGGGGGGAACAAGAGTTGAGGTTGAGATGATGGGAGTTAGAAGGGGTGGAGACACTCCCTGGTGAGATTGTGAGGGGTAAAGTGAGGCGACAAAGGGTTGGAGGGATGAGAGTCCAGAAGAATCAGTCACTAGATCAGGGCCTGTGTTCTTGGTTGCGAAATGTTGGGAGATCGGCGTCAGGGGAGGAACATCAGAGGGTGGCCAAGAGGATGACACTTCAAGTAGATTGATGACCGCACTAGATGGACTCGTGAGCGGTGGAAGCGGAGCAATGACTTTGGTTAATTCTCTGCTGAAAGGGAAGAAAACCTCAGAGCTAGCGTGCCTGCTGAAAATGGATATACCTTCGAGGGGGTCCTTAGAGTAGTCTATTAGGTCGGTCTCCATTGTTGCCTTGGGGGTTACACCAGTTGCCATCGTTTTTCGGATTAACCTTCACAGGATGGGACCAAAAACTATGAATATCCGATAAATGGTAGGGTTTTAGTCATGATCGCGGGGACTAGGAAAGGCACGTATTGAACAAGAGGACTGTAATGGAGTGGATCCGAGCACCTGCTAGGAATGGGCCTGGTCTAGCGAAGGCGTGTACTAGCTATACTGTAGAGGCTCTACCCCGTGTAAGGTGCAGTCGCACTAGGGTTCCCATCCATGACTCCATCTGTTGAATCCTTGATGTTCTCCAAGTCATCTTGCTGATGTGGAAAAACGAATTACTAAATTTGACTAAGGCACAAGTCAAATTGAGCCTTTCTTGCTACCATTTCTAACATCCCCTCTTAGCAAGAAAGGGATTTTGCACCTCCCCTATCTCGCACTTGTGGAATTCGAATTTGCCTCTTGAAAAATCCTTTGTCAATATTTTTGCATCATGCTCTTGAGTTGGAATCTATTATAGCATCATAATTCTCCTTTGCACACAATCCCTCAAGTGATGGTATTTGATATCAATGTGCTTGAACCTGTCGTGAAATATTGGGTTCTTAGAGAGTTTGATACAACTATGATTATCACAATAAATCATTGTTGAATCCATCTCCTCACTGAAAATACCCACAAGTATTTTCCTCATCCATATGTCCTCACATGCTACTTGACTTGCAGCCATGTATTCGGCCTTTGCTGAGCTGAGTGCCACAAACCACTGTCTCCTACTATACTAGGAAATAACTGCAGACCCAACATTGAAGATAACAACTGAAGTAATTTTCCTGTCTAATGGACTCCTTGCCTAATCTGCATTAGTGAAGTCTTGAAGCTTCACTCCCTATGTCCTCTTTTACCATAACCCATACTCGATTATGCCTATGAGGTTTCTTAACACATGTTTTGCCACCTTCCAATATAGCTTGGTACGCTTCACCATGACTTGACTCAGTTGATTCACTGCATATCATCTGTCGGGCCTTGTGTTCACCAGATATAGCAAGGATCCCATAAGCTGCCTATAGATGGTAGCATCTACTACCTCTTCTGAATATGCGTCCTCCTTCCTCTAGTTTGTAGCTAGAGGAGTGTCCATAGGCTTGTAGTTCTCCATGTGAAATCTCTGAAGTATTTCACAGGAATACTTCCCATGAATCACAAACAACTCACCATCACCCTGCCATACTTCTAGCCCAAGGAAGTAATGCATCAAGCCCATGTCATTCACCTTGAATCCTCTTTCAAGGTCCTCCTTGCAAGAGTGGGTCAACTGTTCATCCCCTGTAAATATCAAGTCATCAACATACAATACCAAGATCAACGACTTACCATTTACCAAAATGTGAAAGAGATTGGAATTTGCTTCACTTTTGGTGAAGCCCAATCCACTAAGATATGTGTCAGTCCAAGTGTACCATGCTCGAGGCGCCTGCTTGAGACCATACAGGGATCTCCTGAGTCTAAACACATGTGTCTCCCTGTCATAAGTTTCAAATCCCTATGGCTTCTGTATGTAAATTTCTTCCTCAATAACACCATTAAGGAATGCGATCTTCACATCCATCTGATGGATCTTCCAACCCATATGTGCAGCTAATCCTAGAATGGTACCGATTGAGGAATATCTTGCCACTGGGGCAAAATTTTCCTCATACTGAACTCCCTCTACCTACGGGAAGCCATTGGATATAAATCTTTCCTTATACTTCTCGATGTTTCCATCAACTACATGCTTCACTTTGTAAATCCATCTAGAACCAGCCATTGGCTTGTTCTCTAGTCTCTACACCACCTCCCATACATTGTTCTTCATAATGGAGTCGTACTCCACCACCATGGCATCAATCCACACAGGTTGATAAACTTCCTCCTCAAATGAAGAAGGCTCATAATCAATCAGTTATGTCATGAGAGCCATATATCCAGTGTATCTGTTTGGTGACCTCCTCTGCCTGCACAAATATGTAGAAACTCCCACATGCTATCATGCATTCTGCACCAATCTGTCAGCTTCTCTGGTTATCTTCCTCCCCTCTTTGAAATATTCCGATTGAGTGGGTGCCTCCACTCAGCCTCTTGTCTACTCCTCCACTTTTGGTTGCTCCACAACATCTTGAAGCTTTGCATGAGGCTCCTCCTTTGGAGCTATAATCTCCTTCTTTGGTGGGATACTCATCTCTCACTCTAGGGAGCATCTCATAGCCTTCTCCTCATCAAATTTGACATCTATCCTCACTACTGTCACCCTGTGTGAGGGAAAATACACCCTATAGTTATGTGGAGTCTTTGTGTATCCTACAAAGACCCCCATCTTAGTTGTAGACTCAAATTTCTTCCTAGTATCCTTGTAGACATGACAATACACAATAGCTCCAAAAATTTGAAAATGAGATACATCTCGCTTCCTCCTACAGAAAGCTTCTTCGGGTGTGATCATGCCAAGTATTCTATAAGGGCTCCTGTTTTGAAAATAAACTGCGGTGTTTCATGCTTCTGCCCAAAGATGTAATGGAAACCCTTGATCATGCAACATGGCTCTTTATGCTCCCATTATGCTTCTTATCTTCCTTTCAACCACCCCATTTTGCTATGGGTTATGGGGTGGTATAATTTCTCTTATAATACCCTCCTTGGCACAAAATTCCTTGAACGTATTAAAACAAATTCTCCTCCATTGTAACTTCTCAGGGCTTTCAATTTTTGACCAGTCTCCTTTTCAACCAATGCTTTGAATTCAAAAAATTTGGAAAATACTGCATCCTGTTTCCTGATGAAGAAGATCCAACATTTTCTAGAAAAGTCATAAAAAAATTTACATAAGACCTTTGTTTTGATGTAGAGGTTGTAGAAAAGGGTCCACATACATAAGATTGGACTCGCTCCAAGATAGTTCTAGGTCTTCTATCTCAACCCTGGAAGGTGGATTTTACATATTTCCCCAATGTGCATCCCTTGCAGACATCATGCTAGTTAAGGGTGCATTTCGAAAGATCAGTGGTAATCTGTTGCATGATTTTTAAGGCCCCTTGGTGTAAGTGTCCCATGCACCTGTGCCATAGTTCTCCAACATCTTGACTCTGCACATTTTCTGCCTTGCTACTTAGTGTAGAACAAGCTTACACCTCAAGTTTTTAGATATTTTTCACTCTAACTCTAATCTATTTCCCCTGTCGGGTAGCTACATGTCTTAGAAAGGCTTTCCCTTTACTAAAAACAACATCACAACCTCTATCCTCCAATACAATTACAAAGATCAAATTCTTATTCAGCCCAAGTACATACATGGCATATTTCAGATGAATATGGTAGCTTGATTCCCTCTTAAAGGTTACAATTCCAATTCCTTTGGTACTATACCTCCCATCATCCCCAAGTTTTATGTGTGTTTGGAGATCCTTCTCCTCTAGGCTACTGAATAATTATTTGCGTCCTGTCATATGAAATGAGGCACCTGAATCTAGGTTCCATACACTCACCATTACAGTGTTGTCCATGCAAGCAATTAGGGTGAAGTCTAAGTCAAATTGTGAGGCAAGCGATGACGAGCTCTGGTTTGCACCAAGAATGTCACAACTCCCAAGGGCTCCTCAACTCAAATCATCAATTCAGGGCTCATACAAACTTCGAGGTGAAAGTGTTATATGCACAACATATAGGATTCCACTAATGCCACTCTCCGTTATGACATGATATCAGAAGTGCTCAGAGACCCTTCCTCCTACTGAATTAGAATGAAAGCTTGTTGATAAAGGTATTGGAAACTGCTTCTAGCTATGAAAATAGAAATGCCATTAACTCAACCTATAAATGCTAACTAATCAATTCATGAAAGGACAAAGGGTAATCTACTTACAGAAAGAAAGATATGTTATCTTGCAAAATTCATCAAACTACCAATTAGAATTGCATGTACCATCTACGTAGTTCACACTTTCTTATAAATCAATAACCTACTTGCATGATAAAGAAACTAACTCTACTATGTTTTTGCAGAGAAGAAAAGGAAGGGTTGGAGTGGCCTAAGAACTTTCCATGATCATAAAATCATATCTGGAGGTCATTATGCATCTATGTTAAGTCAAAGTTGCAGTGGAGATAAAAAATGATGAAGGAAAATGCTATTACAGGCAATTGCTACAGGAGGCCTGTAATGCTACAGGATGGCTTGTAATGCTACAGGAGGGAATCTAAATGGTTTTTGACGTGAAAACGCTATCTTGAGGGCATGAAGAGGTGGATGGAAGTTGAAGCAAATGGAGGGAGGCTAGTTTTAGCCCCTAGCCAAGATCAGGACCTCTCGGAGGCTTGCACTAGGATGAGTGATCTCGGTGTACTAGGCATAATGGCTTATAAAACAGGGTTTTGGGATAAAGTTTGGAAGTGGAAGGAGAAGATGAAGGAGCTTAAGATGGAAGTGGTGAAGGTTCCCTTCCCTGTAGGTCAAATAGCACTACAATCAATCACATGAATCCATTTATCATTACCAAAATGAAATAGCTTATGATGGAAAATATGAGTTGAATTTAAATAACATCTAATTTATGCAATAACATTGATCTAATAACTAAACTAACTTCTAAGCTACATAAAGCAAATGTCAAACAGGACAACTAACACTAATCTATTTCCAAGAAATCAGAAACATAATCATTTTGGATTGTGGTTCTGAACCCTTCCACTCATTCTCCCACAAGAGAGGTGATGTAGAGGCTACAACCGCATGATTTTATATATTAATCTCTATTGAAATTCAAGAAACTATGAACTTCTTGGAATCAAGAAGAAACATAAGTACAAGAAGAGGGACCAAAGCCTCTGTGTTAGGCCCAAACCCAAGGGTCTCAACCCTCTGAAACTAACCCAAATGTAGCTTAAAATCCAACTTCTCATTATCAAAAAGTGCAGATCTAATACATCACATAAAAATTTAAAATAATAATGTCAAGCTCGAAGCTTAATAGCTACACCTAGATAAATAAAAAATTTGAATCCTAATGAGCTCTTCTTCTAGTTTATTTATACAAAAGGGAAACTAAAGAAACTCCCTTGGAAGTAGGAGTTGTTCCCTCCTTGATCTAAAAAATGGTGGATCTTGTCCCTCTTGACCTTCACTTGGACTAGGAGTCACTCAGCTGCCAATGAACTTGAACTAGTGAGAGAGGATGTTGTGATCCCAAGTCGACTTTCGGAAGATAAGGAGGTGGACAAACCCCATATATTCTCTCCTAGTTGCCTCCATCAAGCCTCTACATAGTAATAGCCTAAAAAATGCTTCATTTTCCTACAATTAAACTACATTAGGCAACATACCATGACAAACACCTTTTACTCCTCTTACTAAGCATAATATAACAAATAATGTGAATTAATGTAAGAGAACGATAATTTTAAGGCTAGAGGATGGCATATTGATCTTCAAAATGTACCTATTGATGGGACTCATCATCACCCCCCTGCTAAAGGTGTTAATCATCCTTTGAGCAAGTTAGTCATCCATGCGCTTCTCTTTCATGGCCTTGGTGGCCTCCCTGACATCCCAAGGCTCCTCAAATGGTGTGCCCTCTTGGGGATAAAATTCTGCATTCCTATCTATCTCTATCCCCTCCTTCTACTCTCTTGCTTCATCTCTTCCTTCTTGTAAGCCTAGCAACAAGGGTGGACTGATCTTAAGTCCTATCCACTTGATTTTTATCCTCTGCATGATCCTCTTGCACAATGGTGTTCTCTCCAAGGCATTCCTTAGCCTTTCAGGAGAGTGATATTCTTTGATCTATAGACTGCAGGGTAAGGCATGCCATCTCCTCAAGAAATCTTGGAGACTTTCTTTTCCCAACATCTTGAATGTGTCTTCAAAGTGTAGAATGGTTTTCACTTGGGTAGCAATGTATTTGGGTGCTAAAGAAGCACAATTGGATATGAGGCCATGATTGCTAATGATAGCCTTTGGGCTCACTGGCTCTGCCCTGATATATAATGGTTCCTTTTCCTCCTATGCCATTACCCTTTTCACCTCGTCAGCTCTTGTCTCCTCATGAGTCATCTAGTATGCTAAAGCCATTAATGACATATCTCCCAATCTTGAATTAACATTTCTGTATATTTATGTATCGTTAATTAATATTTCAATATACATCAAATAATTGTCACTAAAAAATAATATTTTTAAACATTTGACAAAAAAATGCACATTTTTAATATAGATATAATAAATACATAAATACATATTTTGGGATTTTTTTTTTGGCTAAAAATGACATGGCAAATAAATGATTTTTATGGGAAAAAATGAACAAAAAAATCTTTAAAAATAACATTTCTTTTATGAATTTTATGTCCAAAAATTAATAATATTCAAAGTTCTTTTTACCAAGAATAATGATTCACATAAAGATTAAAGTGAAAATCAGATGATAAAAATAATATACATCATAACAACAATAATTGAATACTTAATCTTATCATAAAATCTTAAAGTCAAAACATTACAAGCATAACTTATGAACAATTCTCAAAATTGAGCTTGATTTTCAAGCATAAATTAAATTTAATCAACAATATTATATAATCCATGCTCATTATCTTCAAGAGCTTCATTATCATCTTCTTCCATAGTATTATGTGCTTTTGTTTAGTCATTTTCCTCTCCTATTGGATCTTGATGTCTGCAAATCTCTTGGAGTATCCCTTTCCATTCATTTCATCTAATGGTGGTTAAGGTTCCTTTTCCTTTTTGCCACATGTGATTCATTAAAATCCCCTTTCCTTAAAACAACTTCTTGCATTACATCTGGAAGAAATTTAATAACATTAATTCTTTGTTGAATAAAACTCCGTTGTAGTAGGTCTTTTTCAATGGCTATGCAATTTCTTCTTTTTTTAAGGCAACGTGTATTAATTTGCACAGTGTTCTATGTTGTTATAATCACTTAAAACAATTTCTTCCTATTTCAATCACCCTAGTAACAATTAAGCAATTATAGATATAACAATAAACAACAAATTCACAATAGAAGATAGGTAAGCACAACGAGACACAGGGACTTTGGTCAAATACTAGGGAAAAACCCCACAAGGGGGAAAACCCAAAATCAATTCTTCTTATTCTATAATTCAATCAATGTTCAACATGAGATACAAGTAAAGTAGCACATCTAAGAACTAGTCAAAGTCAAGCTATGAATTTCCTAAGTCAACCAAGTCAAAGCCAATCTAATGAGAGAGAAATTGCTAAATTTGGTCAAAGTTAGTAGCCTGCAACAAAGGGCCAAAATTTGGCCCGTGGCAGCTTGGTTAATCATATTCAGCAAACCTTGTAATGCCTCAGTCAAAACCTTAGTCAACACTCATAATTTTGGTCAATGCAAAGAGAGAAATTCAACCAACATAGCAGAAGATTCTAGTCAAAGATTTGACCTTCCAATAATCAATGATTCAGTCAAATTAGTAGCAGAAAATCTCAATCAAAAAAGAGGTTTGACTTGTGGTCACACCCTAGTCCCAACCTCTGATCAACGACAGTCAAAGTGCCCAGAAAGGTTTGGTCAATAGAGTTAAAGTTTCATTGAATGCTTGACCTCTAACCACATAAAATATTTTGGTCAAATCAAAGTCAGTGTGCCCAAGTCAATGCAAGTCAAAAAAACCCAAAAACATAAAAGTCAACGTAGGTCAGAATTCTCTCTCTCCTTCTTTGCACGTGTGGAATATCTCTTGTAATTTCATACCAAATTGTTTGTGATGTGATCGATGAGTGATGCTCCAAATGACCTCCAACAATAGGCTATTTATATGTGGTCTATGAGGGTCAATTTCCTCTTGTGGGGCTGAATTGTCCATCTTTGATCCGACTTGGTTAAATGTGTAAATGCAATTTTTCTCCATTGTTTTGATGAAGAAATTCCAACCGAAGCTGCCCAAAATTTTAACAACATGCTAGTGTTGTACCTAATAATCAAATACAAAAGAAATAATTAACTAAATTAGTATAAACATATTTAGAGAAAAGAAATGTTGAAGTTCAATTTCATATCATAAAACTTACTTGAACCTCAAAACAAAACCAAAACCCAATCTCCTTCATTTGAACATAAATCTAAAAGATAATTAATTAATGCTTGTGGCTTTTCATAAATGTTAACGATCTTTATTTTTTCATCTTAATCCTCATATGTTAGTTTTCTTACCACGACATCATGAAGTAACATTTGGATATGACTCTTTCCATCTACTAGATTAAGAAGAACAAGCTTATAACTATAATTTTTTGTCCAAGATGCAACATTATGAACTTACAATCACTTATAATTGGCTGGTCTCTTACACTAATAAGATTTGGTTTTGCTTGTAACATGAAACAATAAAAATTCAATTAAGTTGTATATATATATATATATATATAGATATATATATATATAATATATATATATATATATATATATATAATATATATATATATATAATATATATATATATATATATATTATATATATATATATAAATATATATTATATATATATATATATATATATATATATATATATATATATATAATATATATATATATATATATATATATATATATATAATTTTCAATGTCTTACCATGTAAGTTTCATCCTTGAGTTTGCTTTGCCCTTGAAGCTTGATAATATCAATCCAAATCGTTTGTTCGAATGAAATGTCACAAATCTCCAAAGTGGTGATGTTGTGACTTCTTGAAATCCCATAGCCACTTTATTGAAAGCTTGATAACTATAAAGCTCACTCTCATATCCAATGTTTGGGAAATTGAAACCGTGAGATATATCTGCAATAACTAGGTAAATTTCCTTTTAGGAATGAAATTTGCAATGTCTTCACAATAGCCTAATATTATTTGATATTGGACAGTGTCGAGCCCATTCCAAATGTAGCGATCAAGACTACAATATGTTAGACAATGTAACTAGTTTTAGTCTTCATAATTGTCAATGTAATGAAATCATTATGTATATATAATGTGACAAAAAAAGAAGAAAGAAAAATATATTTTTAAGCATGGGTTTCATGCTCCATTTTGATGGTCATCTAGGTCAAGCATGTTCTTAATGTTGTTAGGGTTTGTCACCTCAAAATAATATTTTTCTTGAGTCAAGTCATTTGTATAAGACCCTATTGGGCAAGTTATAACATGAAAATATATTAATTATGTGTCTAGAAATTCCTTGGAGCCTCCAAGTACAAGTCAGGCCTGACAATTACAAGTTGGCCTAAAAGAGGGAATTCGACCCCTTGGAAAGAATATAAATAGAAGCAAATTAGTCACCAATTTGATCTTTCTCATCAAGAAGTTCGACCTGAAGCTAGGAATAAAGAGAAAGTAGGAGCGAAGGTGTAGAAAGCAAGGAGAAGAAAATTTATTTGTTTTTGGGCTATTTTCCTCTCACACATGCGAAGAAGCTAGAGTTTTTGCAACTACTACAAGACCAAAGTTGCAAGTCGAAGTTTGGGACTGATGTTGAAGGTAGAAGCCAATTGATGCATAATTTATATTTTTTGATTTGGTTTATCTTTGATCAAATTGAAAAGGCTTCTTGAAGGGTTGACTTGGTATTTGGAGGAGGACTTAGTCTAGGGTGTTGGGTCTTGGTTTTCCCATTTGGAACAGATTATATAAGAATATAAGAGATTTTTTAGGTTTTCCCCTTGGATGAGTTTTGCCTTGGCTTCGAGCTTAATTTATATGTCCATTATCTTTAATATTTTCGTTCTTTATAATTGTTTGATGAAAATATCCAATAAAGAAACATAAGAAGATAACTAAGTACACAAGCAATTATTAAAGTTAAGGAAAATTTGAATTAATAGTTTCCATACTACATTTTCCAACATGGTTTCAGATCTAAGGTGAGCAAAAGATGGAAACTGAAAGGACACAAAGAAGGTTTTGTTTACGGGAACCATTTGTATAAGGACACAAGGAAAATAAGACCCATTGGTCTAAAAGGAGGGTTGTTATATCAAGCTTTCATTAAAGAAGACCTCATCATCAAGATCTCACTAAAGGAAGAAAGGACAAGGTCTTATTAAAGATTCTCTAGTGCATCATCTTAAATAAAGGGAAGCATAAAGGAATCTTGGGAGCATCATACACTCTTTGAAGTTGTTTGAAGACACCTTTGTTGAAGACATCCTAGAAGTCATAATTCTAGGGCATCATTGAAGTCTCCTTGAAGGTCTTGAAAACATCAAGATAAGTTCGAGACATCATCAAAGGAAGTCAAGTGAGTATTGTATTATTTTCTCTGTCTCAATCTACAGATCATATGGCTACATTTTTCAACGAAAGAAACAAGCTCGTAACTTGGATCAACAAATTTCATAGCATGGAAGAATAGGATTGACTTGGCACTCACAAAAAATGAAGCTATGGAGTATGTCCTTAGTGAATTTGAACCAAGCAAAGAGAAGACTCAAGAGTTAGAAAAGTTCAATAAGGGATAAGTAAGTGCACAAAGGATCATTGTTTAATCCATTAAGGATAATCTTGTTTGCTTTAGTGTTGATTTAAAGACATTCAATGCTATGTATGATAAGCTGGTAGAGTTGTACTCTGTAAGTACACCAGGTAAAAATGTTTCCTTGAGGAGTCAATTATATAGAATAAGGAAATCAAAGGATGAAGACATGACCACCTATTTTATGAAGATATCACAAATAAGAGACCAATCTCAAGGGCTTAGGGAGACTGCTTCTCACTTTGAAATGACTATTTGTGTGTTAAATGCTTTTTCATCTGATTGGAGTAGTTTTGAGACTAGCATCTACTCAGAGAAATACACTACACCATTTGATGAATTATTGGCTCAATTTATCTTGGAAGAATCTATAATCAAGGAAAATGATGATACTGAATCAAATGAAAGGTATAAAGCCTTTATTTGCAAGGACCAAGAAGCTGAAGAAAGGAAAGTTTGGAAAGTCCAAGAAGAAAACAAATATGTCTAAGATTAAATGCTTTGGATGTAATGAGTATGGACACTTTAAGAGGTATTGGGCAAACAAGGTGAACAATAAAAGAAATGAAATAAGATAAGCTCAAATAGTTGAAGAAAAGGGATAACCTGAGAAGAAGCTGAAAGGAGAAGATCCCAAGGATCTCTACTATTGAAAGAAGCTCCGTCTCTGTCAGGTTATTTATGAAGTTTGTATTTTCTTTATTAAGTAGAAAGTAGAGTAGCATGCATTGTTATTTACTCTAGAAGAGTCTTGGTTTTTGTAAAAATACAGAATCATAGATAGAAGATGTGATAATAGATAAATTAGAATCTACATAATCAATTTGGTTTGAAAGGAATCTAGTTTAAAAGACTGAGAAGATTGGGACCATATTGCATATTATTGTTCGTCCAAGCATTTTCTAACATTATGTTTGAGGTAGTCATTTTGCAAAGAGGGATCATCAAGATCCCATAAGAAGCTTCATTTTGGAAGGTTATTGGAAAGATAATTATGACATGATAGGTATATATTTCATCTAGTATGGAAACAATACTATTAAAGGATGAAGGAATGCTGATGGTCAATTTGAATTACGAAAGGCATAGTAAAATGATTTCTACTCTCTGGAAAAGAAGCATATCTTTGATAGGTATAAGAAGCAAGCTCATTCAAATTATGGCTATATTATTGAATGGAAGTGAAGGTATGAATATTTTAAGTAACTCTTCTCTAGGTTAAAGTTCATATTCACAAGAATATTGCAGAAAGAGTTGCATATAAAAGTGTGCTCGGTAAAGTGTTCCATATGGCTATATGATGATAAAAAAGGAAAAAATTGACATGATTTTAAATTGATGGAAATCAAGGCTCTCTCACAAAGTAGAATAGTACAAATATAAGAATTTTGATCAACATTAATTATAGTCTCTAGAGGAAAGAAAGGGACTTTGCAATAACAACTCCGAGGAAGATATTGTAGCTTGGTAATCAAGTTTGATCCATGGGCACTCTGATTAAAAGGAATGCATGGAAGAATCCTTATATAATGTGGAGGTGGATCATATGAAAGGATGTTTATCTCAAAGGACTCAAGTATGCAAATATTCTGATGAAACGGGCTATCACGATAAGGGAAGTTTGATATTGGTTATTTGGTTAACTTATTGTTTTTTCTACCTAGAAGTATAATGCAAAAATGTGTGATGACAGTTGAGGAAAGTTCAACTGTTGGTATTATACTCGATTCAAAGAACATATGGATTGTTTAAATGGTTTATACAAGGCTTGGAGGGTTATGTATTCAAGGTGTTCACATCATCACCTCAAGATCGAAAGGTAGTAGTATATGAAGATAACTTGATGTTCGTGTCCCTACATCAAAGATCAATTTCATGTATAGAGGAAGATATGACTAGCTTGAAGTTTTAATAAGGCTCAATATAATACCTTCATTAATGATAATTGGAGGAAAGTAATGTGAAAAGTTGATGGCCTGAACCCTGTCACAAGATTAAATAAAGAAGGCGGCTCCATAACATCCAAGAAGGAAGAAGTTCAATATGATGAGATACAAATGGGAAAGAGGGAGCTTTGCAGCTATCTCCATGAAGAAATGGTAGTTGCTAAACTTATGAAGACAATCTAGAGGGAATGAGGATCACCTCTTTGGTTGAGAGGGAGTGATGATAAACATCACATTTTTATTCTCTTCTTCATGTATCATGCATGCACTTGACCAGGACTAACAACCATAAGTCTAAGTGAAGGCCATGGAGGGAGAATGATGGATGGAGGATTGGATAAGCATTTATGATTTCCTTGACAATATAAAATATGAGATAGGAAATGGACCGGCACTCTTTGAGTATTGGACAAGCATCTTGGACAAGAGTGGTCGAACAAGACCGATATTCTTTGAGGATTGGGAATCCAAGATAAGAATAGTCCTAAAAGGACATACCTAATGAACATTCAGATGGGGTTTGTGCCTTGTATAGGTAGTGTAGTATCTCACGTAAAGCCTCCCAACATTATGCTCTTATATAAGAAAGATCTTGTTAAGTTAACCTTACTATGTTAACAATGTTGGTCATGATATTGATGCTTAAAGATGGCTTACAAATGCAACTCTTCATATGAGAAATATACAGTTTGAGAATAAACTTGTATCGATTGTACAATTATAAATACCTCCCTAGATAAGATGGACTGTTGGAGAATGTAACTAGTTTTGGTCTTCATAATTGTCAATGTAATCAAATAATTATGTATATCTTATATTACAAGATTTTTTTTTTTCAAGCATGGGTTTCATGGTCCATTTTGATGGGCACCTAGGTCAAGAATGTTCTTCATGCTTCTAGGGTTTGTCACATCAAAATAATAATTTTTTTGAGTCAAATAATTTGTATAATACCCTATTGGGCAAGTTGTATCACGAAAAAGATATTAATTATGTGTCTAGAAATTCTTAAGGCCTTGACAGTGACAAGTCGGCCCTGACAGTCACAAGTCGGCCTAAAAGAGGGAATTTGACCCCTTGGAAAGCCTATAAATAGAAGCATATTCAACCTCACTAGTCACCAAGGTCAACAAAGATAAAAATCTTCAAAGTCTGATCCAATCAAGTTTTGTAGAAATTACTAGAAATTTGCTAAGTCATGACTTCGAACTGAAAACAAGATGTTACAAATTTCCTCTACAATTCCGTAGAATGGAAATCACAATTTAGAAACACATGCAATGACACACAACCATAAAAACCACAAGAACACAATGATTTACAAGGGAACCAAAATGAGAAAAACCCCTTCACCATTTTTCATTAATTAGATGAGAATGAGAAACTATTACAATGTTTTGCTTCAACTCTGAAGCACACCCTGCACTATAGACCTGTTCTCCTGCTAATTGTCCTACTTTGGCCAACACTGCGAATTCAAGCCTCCAAATTCCTCCTATTTCCTTACACAATTAAGGAGAAATTGAGCTCCTAAATAATAGGGGAATTTTCTATTTCCTTGCACAATTACCAAGGAATTGATCATCTGCTTAATTACCAAGCTTGTACACTCAACTAGTATACAAATGATAATTACAATGTGCCTTTTCCTCCACTCTTGCTAGGCAATTCGAATTCCATGCATGTATGGGCTATTTTTAGCTGATTGAATAGTTTAACTAAGAGATTAGTAAGTTAACAATAGTTCTACTACTCAACTGAGCTTCAGCTGACTCAACTACTGAGTTGAGCTTAGGTAACTGAGTTCAATTGAAAATAACTGAATTAGATTGCTAAATTTTACAATCACTAAATGCACAACTCTACTCCAAGCCTATAACTTGAATTTACTGACTTAACTAGTAGATAAGGCCATGTCAATCTAGTTAACTGCAATCCAACTCATCTTGCTGATGTGGAAAAAAGAATTACTAAATTTGACTAAGGCACAAGTCAAACTGAGCCTTTCTTGCTACAATTTGTAACACTCCCTCTTAGCAAGAAAGGGATTTTGCACCTCCCCTATCCTGCACTTGTGGAATTTGAATTTTCCTCTTGGCAATGCCTTTGTCAATATATCTGCATCATGCTCTTGAGTTGGAATGTACTATAGCATCATAATTCTCCTCTGCACACAATCCCTCAAGTGATGGTACATGATATCAATGTGCTTGGACCTATCATGAAATACTGGATTCTTAGAGAGTTTGAAACAACTATGATTATCACAATAAATCATTGTCGAATCAATCTGTTCACTAGAAAGATCCACAAGTATTTTCCTCATCCATATGTCCCCACATGCTACTTGACTTGTAGCCATGTATTTGAACTATGCTGAGCTGAGTGCCATAAACCTTTGTTTCCTACTATACCAAGAAATAACTGAAGATAAAAACGAAGTATTCTTCCTGTTTAATGGACTTCTTGCCCAATATGCATTAGTGAAGCCTTGAAGCTTCACATCCTATGTCCTCTTGTACCATAACCCATACTCGTATGTGCCTCTAAGGTATCTTAACACATGCTTTGCTGCCTTCCAATAAAGCTTGGTAGGATTCATCATGGCTTGACTCAACTGATTAACTGCATATCATATGTTGGGCCTTGTGTTCACCATATACATCAAGGATCCCACGATCTTCCTATAGATGGTATCATCTAGTGCCTCTCCTGAATATGCATCCTCCCTCCTCTTGTTTGTAGCTAGAGGAGTGTCCATATGCTTGCAGTTCTCCATGTGAAATCTCTGAAGTATTTCATAGGAATGCTTCCTCCGAATCACAAAAAACTCACCATCACCCTGTGATACTTTCAACCCAAGGAAGTAATGTATCAAGCCCATGTCCTTCACCTTGAATTCTCTTTCAAGGTCCTCCTTGTAAGAGTGGATCATCTTCTCATCCACTGTAAGTATCAAGTCGTCAACATACAATACCAATATCAACGACTTGCCATCTACCACAATGTGATAGAGATTGGTATTTGCTTCACTTTGGTGAAGCCCAATCCACTGAGATATGTGTCAATCCAAGCATACCATGCTTGGGGACCCTGCTTGAGACCATACAGGGATCTCTTGAGTTTACACACATGTGTCTCCTTGCCATAAGTATCAAATCCCTTTGGATGCTCTATGAAAATTTATTCCTTAATAACACCATTGAGGAATGTGGTCATCATATCCATCTAATGGATCTTCCAAACCATTTGCAGAGCTAATGCTAGAATGGTCTTGATTGAGGGATATCTTGCCAAAGGGGCTAAAGTTTCCTCATAGTGAACTCCCTCTACCTATGAGAAGCCTCTTTCCTTTTACTTCTCGATGTTGCCATCAACTGCATGCTTCACTTGGTAAATCATTCTAGAACCAACCACTGACTTGTTCTCTGGTCTCTACACCACCTCCTTTACATTGTTCTTCATAATGGAGTCATACTCCTCCACCATGGCATCAACCCACACTAGTTGAGAAATTGCCTCCTCAAATGAAGAAGGCTCACAATCAACGAGTTTTGTCACAAGAGCCATATATCTAGTGTATCTGTCTGGTGACCTCCTCTGCCTACGAAAGGATGTAGCAACTCCCATATGTTCCCGTGCAACCTGCACCAATCTATCAGCTTCTCTGGTTCTCTTCCTCCACTCTTTGGAATATTTTGGTTGAGTCGGTGCCTCCACTCACCCTCTTGTCTTCTCCTCCACTTGTGGCTGCTCCACAACATCCTGAAGCTTTGCAGGGGGATCCTCCTTTGGAGCTAGAATCTCCTCCTTTGGTGGGATACTCATCTTTTGGTCTAGAGAGCATCTCATAGCCTTCTCCTCATCAAATTTGACATCTCTCCTCACTGCTATCACCCTGTGTGAGGGAAAATACACCTTATAGTTATGTGGAGTCTTTGTGTATCCTACAAAGACCCCCATCTCAATTGTAGGCTCCAATTTCTTCCTGCTATCCTTGGAGACATGACAATACATAGTAGCTCCAAAAATTTGAAAATGAGATACATCTGGCTTCCTCCTAGAGAAAGCTTATTTGGGTGTGCTCATGCCAAATATTCTATGGGGGCTCCTGTTTTGAAAATAAACTTCGGTGTTGCATGCTTCTGCTCAAAGATGTAATGGAAACCCTTGATCATGCAACATGGCTCTTGCTGCTCCCATTATGATTCTTCTCTTCCTTTCAGCCACCCCATTTTGTTGTGGGTTATGGGTTGCTATCAGTTCTCTTCTAATACCCTCCTTGGCACAAAATTCCTTGAAGATGTTAAAAACAAATTCTCCTCCATTGTAACTTCTGAGAGATTCCAATTTCTAACCAGTCTCCTTTTCAACAAATGATTTGAATTCAAAAAATTTGGAAAATACTTCATCCCTTTTCCTAGTGAAGAAGATCCAACATTTTCTAGAAAATTCATCCACAAAAATTACATAATACCTATGTTTTGCTATAGAGATTGTAGAGAAGGGTCCACATACATAATATTGGACTCACTCCAAGATAGTTCCAGGTCTTCTATCTCAACCCTGGAAGGTGGATTTGACATATTTCCCCAATGTGCATTCCTTGTAGATATCACACTAGTCAAGGTTGCATTTTGAAAGACTAGTTGTAATCTATTGCGTGATTTTTAAGGCCCCATGGTGTAAGAGTGCTATGCACCTATTCCATAGTTCTCCAACATCTTTAATCAACACATTTTCTACCTTGATACTCAGTGTAGAACAAGCTTATATCTCAATTTTGTAGATATTTTTCACTCTAGTTCCAATATATTTCACCTGCATGGTAGCTACATGTCTCAGAACGAATTTCCCTTTACTAAAAACAACATCATAGCTCTATCCTCAAATACAATTACATAGATCAAATTCTTCTTTAGCCCAAGTACATACATGGAATCTTTCAGATGAATATGGGGGTCTGACTCCCTCTTAAAGGTTACAATTCCAATTCCTTTGGTACTATACATCCCATCATCCCCAAGTTCTATGTGTTTGGAGATCCTTCTTCTCTAGGCTACAGAGGAATACTTTGCATTCTATCATATGAAATGAGGCACCTGAATCTAGGTTCCATACTCTCTCCATTACAGTGCTGGCCATGCATGAAATTAGGTTGAAGTCTAATTCAAATTGTGAGGCAAGTGATGGCAAGCCCTGATATTGCACCAAGAATGTTGCAACCCAAGGGATCCTCAACTCATATTATTAACCCGAGGTTCATAAAAATTTCGAGGTGATAGTGTTATATGCACATAAGATAGGATTCCACTAATGCCACCCTCAGTTATGACATTAGATCAAAAGTTCTTAGAGACCCTTCCTCCTACTGAATTAGAATGAAAGCTTGCTGATAAAGGTACAACTGGAAATTGCTTCTAGCTATGAAAATAGAAATTCCATTGGTTCAACTTGTAAATGCTAATTAATCAATTCATGAAAGGACAAAGGGTAATCTACTTGAAGAAATAAAGCTATGATATTTTGTAAAATTCATCAAATTACCACATCTACTTGTAGAAAGGAAGCTAATTTATCCTGCATAATTCATCAAACTGCCAATCAGAATTGGATGTACCATCTATGTAGTTCACACTTGCTTATAAATCAGTAAGCTACTTGCATGATAAAGAAACCAACTCTACTTTGTTTTTGCAGAGAAGAAAAGGAAGGGTTGGAGTGGCCTAGGAGCTTTCCTTGATCATAAAATCAGAGCTGGGGGTCATTATGCATCTATGTTAAGTCAAAGTTGCAGCGGGGATAAACAATGATGAAGAAAAATGCTGCTACAAGCAATTGCTACAGGAGGCCTATAATCCTACAGGAAGGCCTGTAATGCTACATGAGGGAATCCAAGTGGTTTTTGAAGGTGAAAATGCTATATTGAGGGCATGGAGAGGTGGATGGAAGTTGAAGCAAATGGAGGGAGGTTGGTTTTATCCCGTAGCTAAGATCAAGACCTCTCGGAGGCTTGCACTAGGATGAATGCTCTCGGTGTACTAGGCATAATGGCTTATAAAATAGAGTTTTGGGATAAAGTTTGTTAGTGGAAGGAGAAGGTGAAGGAGCTTAAGATAGAATTGGTGAAGGTGCCCTTTTGTGCAAGTCAACTAGCCCTGCAATCAATCACATGCATGCATCCATTTATCATTAACAAAATGAAATAATTTATGATGGAAAAGGTGAGTTGAATTTAAATAACATCTAATTTATGCAATAACATTGATCTAATCACTAAACTGACTTCTAAGATACATAAATAAAATGTAAAACATGACAACTAACACTAGTCTATTTCCAAGAAATCATAAACACAATCTTTTTGCACTGTGGTTGTGAATCCTTCCACTCATTCTCCCACAAGAGAGGTGATGTAGAGGTTACAACCACCTTATTTTATAGATTAATCTCTACTGAAATGCAAGAAACTATGAATCTATTGAAATAAATAAGAAACATAAGTACAAGAAGAGGGACCAAAGCCTTTGCATTGGGCCCAAACCCAAGGGTCTCAGCCCTCTGAAATTGACCCAGAGCAGCTTAAAATCCAACTTCTCATTATAAATAATTGCAAATCTAATACATCACATAAAAGTTTAAAATAACGATGTCAAGCTTGAAGCTTAATAGCTACACCTAGTTGAATAAAAACTTTGAATCCTAATGAGATTTTTGTCTAGTTTATTTATACAAAAGGGAAACTGAAGCAACTCCCTTGAAAGTAGGAGTGGTTCCCTCCCTGATCTCAAAAATGGTGGATCTTGTCCCTCTTGATCTTCATTTAGACTAGGAGTCACTTGGCTGCCAATGAACTCGAACTAGTGAGAAAGGATATTGTGATCCGAAGATGAGTTTAGGAAGTTAAGGAGGTGGAAAAACCCCCTATATTCTCTCCTCATTGTCTCCATCAAGCCTTTGCATAGTAATAGCATAAAAAATGCTTCAATTTCCTACAATTAAACCACATTAGACCACATACCATGACAAACACATTTTACTCATCTGACTAAGCATAATATAACAAAAAATGTGAATTACTGTAAGAGAAGGATAGTTTTAATGCTAGAGGATGGCATATTGATCTTTAAAATGTTGAAAATGGCAACAAGAAATGCTAAAAATAGAAATGATATAAATAGCATTTCAGGTGCCAGTGTTGGATATAGCAACAAGGAATGAAAAAATGGAAATTCTAAAAATAGCATTGCTATAAATAGTATTTCAGGATAGATTCCAATTTTAGTTAGTCCCTGAACTAAAATTGAGAAGGAAAATTTGAATTTGATATTAGCAGTTGTTTGTAAAATAATAAATTAATTCATCTTGAGTTAATTAGTTGTAGAAAATCAAACATGAAGTGTAGTTGAAGACATGCAACATTTTCTCCATTGATTGAGGAAGTTATCCCTTGATTAAAGGAGATCAGGTTGAGTTGTACTTTGAGTTGTAATTAGTTAGCTCAATTAACTGAGTTAAGTCGAGTTAGATTATTTCCAACAATTTGTGGAATTAATTGTGAGTTGAGTTAGTTAATGCATGCATGCATGTAACTGTTGCACTTTAGATAACTGAATATTCTCTCATAAATAACTCATGCATGTCAGTTCAATCAGAGACCCAGTTGAGATCAGAGGATGGGACAATGTACTATCAGTTGGAGAAATTTTCCTACATAGGAAACTCATCCATGCAGAAGGAATTATCTCCTTCAGGATTGCGCAATTACTTCTGGGTTTGATGAGTGTGTGATGAGGTCAATTCGCACAGGTGGCAGCATTGAACCCCAAGGAAAACTGCGCAAGGAAATAGGAGGCTTAGAGGGCAGAGGAGAAGGTTTGCGAGAAGCCTTTGACTGTCTATGAGCAACATAGGGATTATATTGAGAGCTAGATAGCTTCTGAGCTAAAGCTTTGTGTAATCTTAAGATATTTCCACTTGTATGATAATACAGATAGCGGGGTTTTTAGTTGAGGCTTTCCCCGGAGTATTTTTCTGTGTTTCATGTGTGATTGAATCTTCTTCTCTGTTATATGTGTTCTATTTGATCTTGCTCAAAATCGATTAAGCTTCCGAAAGTTTGATTTTCGAAGTATATTAAGTATTTTGCTTTAGTACATCGCATAATCAGATTAATCTATAGTTTCTCTACAAGATGTGTAGAGAGCATAATTTCTACTTAAAAAGTACCTATTGATGGGACTCCTCATCACCCCCTGCTGAAGGTGTTGCTCATACTTTGAGCAAGTTAGTCATCCATGTGCAGCTCTTTCATGGCCCTGGTGACCTCCTTGACATCCTAAGGCTCCTCAGATGGTGTGCCCTCTTGGGGCTAAAATCTTCCATTCTCTCTATCTCTATCCACTCCTTCTGCTCTTCTGCTTCATCTCTTCCTTCTTGTAAGCCTAGCAACAAAGGTGGACTGATCTTGAGTCCTATCCAATTGATTTTCATCATCTGCATGATCCTCTTGCACAATGGTGTTCTCTCTAAGGCATTCTTTAACCTTTCAGGAAAGTGATATTCTATGATGTATAGACTATAGGGTAAGGCATGCCATCTTCTCTGGCAAGCTTGCAAACTTTCTTTTCCCAACATCTCGAATGTGTCTTCAAATTGTAGAATGGTTTTCTCCTGGGTAGAAATGTATTTGGGTGCTAAAGCAACATCATTGGAGATGAGGCCATGATTTCTAATGACAGCATTTGGGCTCACTAGCTCTGCCTTGATATAATGGTTCATTTTCCTCATTCACCATTACCCTTTTCACCGCCTCAACTCTTGTCCTCATGAGTCATCCAAGATGCTAGATCCATCAAATGCATATCTCCCAATCTTGAATTGGGATCCCAAATATTCATATTTTCAAAGTTAGGTTGTGCATGTAAAATTCATCCAATTTTTCTTTGTCTTCCATGTTATTTTGGTTGCAAAATTCAATGAACTACCTGTAGACCTGAAAAGGTAGAGATTCATATTGTGCCAAAGTTTTTATTTGGAATTGCAACCACTGATCTTTGAGAAAGAGTGCATAAGACTTTGATGGTTGTTTTCATTGTAGTGCTTCCATGGAGAGACTTTCCATGGTGGCAAGTTGTGTTTCTTTCTCTTGCAACCTCTCTCTCGGCCTCATGTTTTCTACCTGTAGCTGCTCATTCATCATAGACTCTCTCATTCTCAAATCACTTAATGATTTGTCCATTTCAATGATATTTTATTCCATGAGACCTACATCCTCTACCTTCTTATATTTAGCAATTTTCATCCACCCGTGAGTTTTACCTCTTCCTATCTCCAACTCATAAAGGAGTGGGATTGCAATTTTTTAGGGATAATCCTTCCTCCTTCAATGAATTTGTAGTAGGAGATCAAGCTAGGTTGGGGGTTAGGTTCTTGGTGCTCTTGTAGATATTTTCCAACAATATTTGAGGTGGTGGCCTCCTCTTGTAACTCTTTCTTGTGCTCTTGAAGCTTCTCATGTCCTGCTTGTAGAAGACTCTGACCTTCTTGTGAAAACCCTGTCTCTCCTGTAGAAAACCCTGTCTCTCCTATAGCAAACCCTGATCCTCCTGTAGCTTCTCTTTTTCTTCTTCCTTAAAGGCATATTGTGTCCTTGGATTTTTGGAGGTGACCGACAAGCTAGTGGTAGGCCTACTCACAGGTGCTATGGGTGACTTGGTTTTGGTTTTAGGAGGAGTGACCTCCTCAAATTTTCCTTCACTAGGTCTTATTTCTTCCTTTTTGCTTGGTGACTCATCAGTAATCATAGGAACCCTTGTAGGATTTTGTGGCTTCCCATGTCTAATTCTAGTGCTATTCCTGGTTTTGAAATACATTTGACTTGGTCTTGATTGCTTCCTCTTGGGATTGATAGGAGTGCCTAATGTAGCTAAGGTTGTAGCTAATTCTTGTTCAGCGTCTTCTTCTCGTTGGGGTTGAGAAGTCTCCTCAGGAATTATTCTTTCTTCTCCTACTCTTCTCCTTTCATATTTTCTTCTCCTTCCTCTGTCTCTGCTACCTCTTTTTCCTCTGTTTTTCTTCTTTCTTCTTTTGTTCTTTCTACCTCTTCCTCCTCTGTATTTTATCCTTATTCTTCCTATTTTTTTCCTTCTCTTCCTCCAATACTAGAGGCTGGAGTCTCTCCTGGTGTGAGGGCTTGTGTTTCTATGAAAGTCTCCCTATCCATGTCCACAAATTTGTTCCATATGACAGGGATTCTCAGGTGGTTAAGAGCATCCACTACTATCAATTTGATGAGGCCATGGTGAGCTAAATGCTAGTGTTTTCCTTCCCTTCCCTTCAGACTCATCTCCATGATTGACTGCAAAAGGAAATGAGGGACACCAAGTCTTTGAGAAAGGTGAAATTTTGCCTTGAATCTCAACTCCTAGAGAAGCCTTAAGTGGTAGGCATAAACCACACTTAATCTCCCTTCACAAGATATATATTTAAGGATATGGTAAGCTACCTCATCCCAAGGGTAAGGAAAAATTTCTCTTATCAATCCATTCTTGTCTTCTACAAGCTTCTCCTTTTAAATGAAGAAGTTTTTCCTAGTTGTGACACTTACTTCTTTGTCTTCTTTGCTCCATCTAATTCCTAGAGGCAAGGTGTTGAACTGGTAAATCCCCTCTGCGGACAGAGGCGATCCCACTAGCCCAACACGGGTCTAGCAACAATCACACACGCTACACGCAGGTTCCTAATTGCATAATTTAAAGATCGATCAGAATGATCTACCTGGAATCCAACGCTATTTGTTGTAAAAGAAACGCCGCTCTCGTCCTTTAGCTTTGGCTGGTCACTATCGTTACGCTCTGCGTACAGACACCCGCACAAACAAAGAACAATCCAACACAAGCGTAAAATCCAGTACATGCAATTATATATCGGTCAGACAAGATATAACTCAAATATCATCAAAAGACACGTGAGTGGAACCATAATGATATTCGTTCATTATTCAATAAAAGAAGAGAAGGATTACAACCAAAGAGGCCTGACGTTGAAATCTCCTCCGACTGGGTCAGCAGCTAAACATGCCTTGCAAAGTGACCTCCTCTCTCAATATTTTGGCAGCATAACTCCTCTATAGCTCTCAATTCTCACTATCAATCCATCATAATCTTAGCTCACCTTAGCTCTCACAAAAACTAGTTGGTTCAATGTAGGGTGACAGTCATTTATAGATGGAGGAGGAGGAAGTATGCATTGTATCCGGACACCTACTGAAGATTTGGCATTGTCCCAGAATAGCCTTTGAACTGGGTTGTCATGGATGAGAAAGACGACGCTCGACCACTTCCATGGGATTTTTCCCCAGAGAACTGCATGAGGAATGGAGGAAAAAACACTTCAGTGCGCGCTGGCCAAAAATCATGACCAATTTTGGTTGGCGCGGGCTTTGTTCTGTGACAGAGCGTCCATGGGCGCGCCCTCTTTGGAGGAACTGAGCCATTGGTGCGGGTTAGACACTGTGGACCCGCGCTAATGGAGAAAGGGCATTTTTTAGGGCTAATCTTCAAAAGGTGTCTTCATGGATTTTGAAGTTCATACTTAGGAGAACCCAATGCAAGTGTTTTTAAGTTGTGTCACTGGTCACAAGTCCATGAATGTGTCCTCCAGTGTGCGAAAGCAGGGGTAACAAGGACGGTGGCCAACGGTGACAAATTACTGCGTAACAAGTAGTATCTACAACATCTGCCCAAAACTGTAAAGGCAATCCTGCATGCAATCTCATGCACCTTGCACGCTCCATGATTGTCCTGTTCATCCTTTCTAACACACCATTTTCTTGTGGTGCTCTTGGAACTATCTTCTCTCTGTGAATTCCATGCTCTGAACAGTACCTATCAAACTCTCTGCTGCAATATTCACCTCCATTGTTTGATCTAAGACACTTCAATTTCTTTCATGTCTCAATCTCAACCAAAGCTTTCCATTTCTTGAAAGTATCAAATACATCAGATTTATTCTTAATACAATAAATCCAAGTTTTTCTAGTTGCATCATCAATAAAAGTAACATAATAATGAGAGCCACGGAGAGATGATACCTGAGCAGGTCCCCATACATCTGTATGCACAAGCTCCAATTTTTCATTCTTCTTTTCTTTCCCAACTCTGAGAAATCTGACTCTTTTCTGTTTTCCATAAATGCAATTCTCACAGAAGTCCAAATCAACATTCTTCAAACCCGGCAACAAATTCCTTGAGTGAAGAATCTTCATCCCTTTTTCACTCATGTGTCCAAGCCCATGATGCCATAATGCTGCATCTGCTCCTTTGGAAGTTAAAGCATTAACAGAGTTAGAAATGCCATTGCATAAATACAATGTACCAACCTTTTCGCCTTTTGCTATTACCAGGGCTC
>APFE031759915.1:59308-132981 GCA_000404065.3 Pinus taeda | reverse complement strand
GTCAGGTGACTCCAATCAAAGGAGATAGCTGAATTGCTTGGTGGGGGAATCGTATGATTGCCCCCTTGCTCGAACGGAGCCGAAGAAGGACCCTCTGAGTCAACAAGGATAAGAGGATCGTTGTCAAACTCAGGAGAATCTGATGAGACATGAAGAACCTGTTTATGACTGTCGTCTAGAACAGGTTGGTCAACTGGTGGTAAACTCGAACTGACACGATCGTTGACCAATGGTTGATCGGGAACAGGCTGGGTGGAGCCAGGTGCAGGAAGAGGAGACTGAACAAGAGAGGTATGTAAACCAACCTTGTGGTCAGTAGAAGGATAATCTGCAGTTGCAGAAAGATGCGGATATCCAGCGGGGAGTTGGGGTGAGGGAACTGCAAGAATTTCCAACACAGAGGAGGCTTTGTCCATGAGTGGGCAAAGGTGAAGGAAATGATTGCCTTCACAGAGTTTGCAAGGGAATCGAATTTTCCCTTTTCCCTTAGTATTCCCAATTACGGAGGTAGCATCGCCGTGAGTGTCAGTGGATGATGAGGGACGGGCTGGATCGCGAGACCATATTCTTAAGATCCTGGGAATACCAGGACAATCACGAAGAAGATGTTTTTCCTTACATAATCTGCAAGGAAACTTAACCTTGTGCGGAGGAGTGGGAAGGAGTCTGTCGTCCGTTGTCCGTGGTGGAACAACAGTTGTGCTTGTAGTCGTTATTGTGTTTGTAACCGTTCCCTTGTTTGACTTCTTCTTCTTTGTCTTCTTCTTCTACTTGTTAGCCGCCTGGGTACTCGAAACGAGACTTTCACCAGGCGAAGCAGAAGAAGGAGACGTTGAAGTAGGTTTCGAAGGGGTGGGGTCCACCTTCGGTTCAACAGGATGTTGAGCAGGTGGAGGGACTGATGGAGTATCAGCCGACACAGTAGGGACCACAGAGTTTGAAAATAGCCAAACTGGTAACCCGACAATTAACCCTGGAAGGCTTAATGTTGCCATATAAAGAGCACCAGCATTTCCAGGAGAAGGGAAACGACCAGCATTCCCATCAGGTGGGGAACTTAGGTTGATGAATCCTGGAGAGGTTGCCATATTAAGACGAAATCCTACTCAAGCTAGCGCACACAAGATCTAACTGGATAATGTGATCGTGGCCAGATAAATTTTTAAGACATTTGACTTGACCTTTTCATCTTTAAAAAGTCGAGAAAAGGACGAAAAGATGACTCTAGTCTCCTTCGATTGTTTAATTAGCACGAAGTGACAAGCTGCTCACTTACACCTTCTCTGTTAGACAGTCTGAAAAGGATCAAAAGCTGACTACTCTGGAAATCTAGGTAAAAGGGTTTGCCAAACAATCCGTAAAACTGCTTATACACCTTAGCGATCAGAAGATCACCAAGGACTTCCCGTACTGCAGTCAATCTTCCCGAATGCTATGTTCAGTGCATTATGGTTTGTAGGGCGGCAGACTCGACTTCCTATGGATCAAAGGTTGCAAGCCTATAGGGGTCTCCCAATTTATACTCGACGGTACGTGGGAGCACAGTCCATACTGGCACCTATCATTTCACCGTGGAGGAATCACCCAACCACTCAACAATAAACTACCAGGCTTAACGACGCCAGAACATGTCTCTAACCTAGACCTCTAGAATGTGAGCGTTAAGTTTCAATGCATTGTTAGGTTCATTGAATTAATTTTATGGTTTATCTTTGATTAAGTCTCAGTTTCCGGTCTTACCGTATGCGATCTCTTGAAATGTCCTAAATGCAACTACATGCGAGAATTGTATTCGTTTCGTTTGGATGAATTCTAGCTACAGAAGAGTTAAGAGGTTCACACAAACAAAACGATCCCAAAAATCCTAATGCAGCTAATAACAAGAAAGGAAAATCTTTTCTTTTTTCTTTTTTGAAAGCAAACATTAACATAACATGCTAATTAATGAAAAGCAAAAATCTTTTTTCTTTTCTTTAAAAAATAGTATAATGCACTTAATGGATTTCAAGAGATATTCACAACCAGATAATTCATTCCAAAGAATCTATAACCAGATCTGAAACATGCACAATAACCTAGCAAAGCAAAGAAAAACCAAGATCTTCAAAGAACTATGTAATCTAAGTCCCAATGAAGTCAGGTAAAAACAAGCAAGCTAAAAGCGAGACACTTGTAGCATGAAATGTAAAACTGATACAACCACCAGAAGAATGTGGAAATCAATCAATAGAATGACTGGATCTGTAAATCATAACTCCAACAAAAGGCTTGATAACCAAAGCCACAAAGGCCAAGATGTAAAATCGATGGACAAAGGCGAACAACTGAAGGATAGAAAAAACCACCAGCCAAAGAACAATCCAACAGACTTCCAGGAGGTATAAAAAGAGCAAAAAGACACAGACCCAAGCTTAAGAGACTGGCAAACAAGCTTAATTAAAAACTTAACCAGTGCGGCGCGACTGTAAGTCTGCAACTCGCGCTAAACAGAGATTGGCGCGAGTTGTCTGAGAGCAACACGTGCCAACCAGCGCGACTGTTCAAAGAAAAAACGCGCTGGCGGAGTTTGCCAGGCAAAAAGACAGAACGGATGGTCCTAGGCTTGGCTTCTAGTATCTAGACAGAGCCAGCAAGTAAAAAAAATAGCAAGAACTCAAACCAAGAAAATTATTCAGACAAATAAATGAGGGAAAAATGACATGCAAGGCAAGATTGAGATTGTCCAGTTTGTAAACTGAACCGGAGATCGACTGAAGTGGCGTTGATCTACTTCACTTCTGCATAGCAGAAGTGTTTCGAAGGCTACCTGGCCGCTCTTCAGATTCCGTCCACAATTTACAAATCAAACAATACAAAAACAATCAACAAACAAATCCCCAGTGGAGTCGCCAAATTGTTGAACTGGTAAATCCCCTCTGAGGATAGAGGCGATCCCACTAGCCCAACACGGGTCTAGCAACAATCACACACGCTACACGCAGGTTCCTAATTGCATAATTTAAAGATCGATCAGAATGATCTACCTGGAATCCAACGCTATTTGTTGTAAAAGAAACGCCGCTCCCGTCCTTTAGCTTTGGCTGGTCACTATCCTTACGCTCCACGTACGGACACTTGCACAAACAAAGAACAATCCAACACAAGCGTAAAATCCAGTACATGCAATTATATATCGATCAGACAAGATATAACTCAAATATCATCAGAAGACAAATGAGTGGAACCATAATTATAGTCATTCATTATTCAATAAAAGAAGAGAAGGATTACAACCAAAGAGCCCTGACGTTGAAATCTCCTCCGACTGGGTCAGCAGCTAAACATGCCTTGCAAAGTGACCTCCTCTCTCAATATTTTGGCAGCATAACTCCTCTATAGCTCTCAATTCTTACTATCAATCCAGCATAATCTTAGCTCACCTTAGCTCTCACAAAAACTTGTTGGTTCAATGCAGGGTGACAGTCATTTATAGATGGAGGAGGAGGAAGTATGCATTGTATCTGGACACCTACTGAAGATTTGGCATTATCCCATAATAGCCTTTGAACTGGGTTGTCATGGATAAAAAGACGACACTCGACCACTTCCATGGGATTTTTCCCCAGAGAACTGCATGAGCAATGGAGGAAAAAACACTTCAGTGCGCGCTGGCCAAAAATCATGACCAATTTTGGGTGGCGCGGGCTTTGTTCTGTGACAGAGCGTCCATGGGCGCACCCTCTTTGGAGGAACTGAGCCATTGGCGCGGGTTAGACACTGTGGACCCACGCTAATGGAAAAAGGGTATTTTTTAGGGCTAATCTTCAAAAGGTGTCTTCAGGGATTTTGAAGTTCATACTTAGGAGAATCCAATGCAAGTGTTTTTAAGTTGTGTCACTGGTCAAAGGTCCATAAATGTGTCCTCCAGTGTGCGAAAGCAGGGGTAACAAGGACGGTGACCAACGGTGACAAATTACTGCGTAACACAAGGTAGTCACTCTGTTGATGGTTCCAGGACTGGGAGTGTTGGCCAACCCTCTGACAACAATTGTAACATCGTATTCCTCTTGAGAGTGTAATTCCATGGAAAATTCATGGGAAAGATCATCATCATACCCCTTTAGCAGCTCAAAGAAACTTAACCACTGGTGGTTTCTGAAGATGTCAACTACAGGAGGGTGTTGGTGAATTATCATGGTGTCTAAAGGTTACCTTCTGTTAAATCCTCCCCCCATCTCTTCTCTATTACTCCTTGATGCTTTGTAGGTGTGGAATTCCAAAAAGAAAAAAAATCAAACAATCTCAGTGGTGAAATAGTGGCACAAAAAGTGGTGAAATAGTGGCACAGTGCTTGGTAATAGTGAGGAAGAAGGGTGCTCAAATTGTAGAAATTGTTACTATAGATTAAACTGATTATGCAATGTACTAAAGCAAAATAATTAATCTACTTATACAATCAAACTTGTGGAAGCTTAATCGATTTTGAGCAAGATCAAACAGAACACATATAACAGAGAAGAAGATTCAATCACCCATGAAACACAGAAGAATACTCTGGGGAAAGCCTCAGCTAAAACCCCGCTATCTGTATTATCATACAAGTGGAAATATCTCAGGATTACACAAAGCTTTAGCTCTCAAGCTATCCAGTTCTCAGTACAATCCCTCGCTGCTTCTTATAGACATAATAGACAACACATATGCCTTCTCCTCTGTCCTCCAAGCCTCCTATTTCCTTGCGCAGTTTTTCCTGGGTCCTTCAGCTACCACCTATGTGATTCTCACCTCACACACTGCTCTAACCTTTGTAGTAACTGCGCAATCCTCAAGGAATGAATTCATTTTGCATACAAGAGATATTCTCATGGGAATATTCTAGCAACTGATAGTACACTGTCCCTGCCTTTAATCTCAACTGGGTCTTTGTCTGAACTGACATGCATGAGTTATTTACGAGAGAATATTCAGTTATATGGAGAACACTAGTTGCATGCATTAACTGATTGAAATCATAATTAGTTCCACAAACTATTTGGAACTAATTTAACTGGACTCAACTCAGTTAACTGAGCTAACTAATTACAACTCAAACACAACTCATCCTTATCTCCTTAATTAAGGGATAACTTCCTCAATCAAAGGGATAACTATTGCATGACTTCACAAAGACTTCATGTTTGAATTTCTCCAACTAATTAACTCAAGATGAATTAATTAATTATTTTTCAAACAACTGGTGAGACTAAATTCGAACTTTAACTCAAGGAAAAATAAAAATTGGAATATATCCTGAAATGCTATCTATAGCAATGTTATTTTTATCATTTCTATTTTTATCATTTCTTGTTGCTATTTTCAATGCTCCCTCTCAACAAGAAAGGGATTATCTGCCAACCCGGTCCTATCTCTATGGAACTCGAATTTACACTTTGAAAATGCCTTAGTCAAAATCTTAGCATCTTGCTCCTTGGTCGAAATAAACTGCAACAACATGATCCTCCTTGCCACACAGTCTCTGAGATGATGATATCGAATGTTGATATGCTTGGACCTGTCATGAAATACTGGATTCTCAGAGAGTTTGATACAACTCTGATTATCACAATAGATCACATTTGGATCCATCCTCTGATCAAACAAACCAACTAGAATTTCCCGCATCAAAATGGCCTCACATGCTGCCTGACTTGCAGCCATGTATTCAGCCTCTGCTGAGGTAAGTGCAACTGACCTCTGTTTCATGCTGTACCAAGAAACTACAGCTAAACCAAGGTTGAAAATTCCTCATGATGTGCTTTTCCGATCTAATGGATTCCCTACCCAATCTGCATCTGTGAATCCTTGTAGCTTCACTCCCTCTAACCATCTGTACCATAATCAAAACTGAGATGTGCCTCTGAGGTATCTCAAACATGCTTCACTGCCTTCCAAAACAACTTGGTAGGCTGAACCATAGCTTGAATTAGTTGGTTCACCACAAAGCACAAATCCGGTCGTGTGTTCACTAAATACATCAATGAACCCACAAGCTGCCCATACACAGTAGCTTCTACTACTTTTCCTGAAGTAGCATCCTCCTTCGTCTAGTTACCTGTTAGAGGAGTCTACATGGGCTTGCACTTCTCCATGTGGAATCTCCTAAGTATCTCATTGGCATACTTGCCTTGAGACACAAACACTTCCCCATCCTTCTACCACACTTCTATGCCTAGAAAGTAGTGCATGAGACCCATGTCTTTCATCATGATCAACTAATCATCACCTGTCAATATCAGATCATCAACATAAAGAACAATGATCAACTGCTTACCTTCCACCATGATGTGGTACAAGTTCGCATCTGCTTCACTCTTTGTGAAGCCCAACCTGATGACGTAGTTGTCGATCCTGGTGTACCATGCACGAGGTGCTTGCTTCAGCCCGTACAAAGCTCTCTTGATTTTTCACACATGCGACTCACGAACGAAGGTCTCAAATCCTTCCGACTGCTCTATGTACACCTCTTCCTCAATATTACCATTGAGGAATGAAGTCTTCACATCCATCTGATGGATCTTCCAACCCATCTGTGCTGATAGTGCCAACATCGATTTGATAGATGAGTACCTTGCTACAGGAGCAAATGTCTCATCATAGTCGATCCCCTCGACCTGTCACAGGCAATAAACCTTGCCTTATGTTTCTCCACACTACCATTAGCAGCATGCTTTACCTTATAAATCCAATGGTAACTCACAACTGACTTGTTCTCCTGTCTTGGAACAACATCCCAAACATTGTTCCAAACTATGGAGTCATACTCCTCCACCGTAGCATCAACCCAAACCGACTGCTGCACTACTTCCTCAAAGGAAGATGGTTCGGTCTCTACATATTCCCCAACAAGGGCCATGTAACCAGTGTACCGCTTAGGTGACCTCCTCTATCTGCACTGAGAATATGGATCTCCCACATTCTTTCTCGCATCCATCAACAATCTGTCAGCTTCTCTCGTGCGCTTCCATCCATCTCTGGAAGACACTGCTTGAGTGGATGTCTCCATTCCTAGAACCTCTACATGCGGCTGCTCCGCATCAGTCTGAGGCTCCTCCTCCTTAGGAACCAAAAGTTCCTCCTCTGCCTGCATCTTGAGCTCCCTCTCAAGGGAAACTTGCATGGACTTCAGCTCATCGAATAAAAGATCTATGCGAACCAATGTCCTCTGACTGGTAGGCAAATACACCCGATAGTTGTGGGAGTATCAATGTACCCCACAAGTATCCCCAATTCTGTTGTCAGCTCTAGCTTCTTCCGAGCATCCTTGGTCACATGGCAATAAACCGATGAGCCAAAGATCCTGAAGTGACTCACATCTGGTCTCTTCCTAGAGAAAGCTTCCTCTAGTGTCTTCATCCCAAGTATGCGATGCGGGCTTCTATTCTACAAGTAAACCACTGTGTTGCATGCCTCAACCCACAAATGAAGTGGTAGGCCTTGGTCATGCAACATCGCTTGAGTTTCCCCCACAATCGTTCTATTCTTCCTCTCGACCACCCCATTCTGCTGTGGGTTATGAGGTGCCGTCAACTCTCGTTTAATTCCTTCTGCAGCACAGAAGTCCTTAAACTCTTGAAAGACATACTCTCCACCATTGTTGCTTCGCAAAGCCCTGATCTTCTTTCCTAATTCTTTCTCAACCAAGGCTTTGAACTCACAAAACCTTGAGAAGGTTTGATCCTTCTTCTACATGAAATAGATCCATCATTTATGAGAAAAATCGTCAATGAAAATCACATAATACCTTTGTTTAGCAATGGAGGTTGTCGAGAATGGTCCACACACATCTGTATGAACTTGCTCCAAGATTGCTTCAACTCGACTGTCTTGATCATGAAAGGAATATTTTGCATACTTACCCAAGGTACAACCTTTGCATGTGTCCACTTTCTCAAGTTTAACTTTGGGAAGTTTGGTGGAAATCTGCTGCATTATCTTCAAGGCCCCATGATGCAAGTGGCCCAATCGTCTATGCCATAACTCGCCAATATCTTGTCTTTGCACCAATTCTGCTTTGGAACTCAATGCAACACAATCATCTACCTCTAGCTTGTCGATATTCTTCACTCAAATCCCAATCCTCTTGGTATGACTCGTGGCTATGTGTCTTAGGAACGCCTTTCCTTTACTGAAGACTACATCATAGCCTTTGTCTTCCAACATCGCGACCGATACCAAGTTTTTCTTCAGTCCAGGCACATACTTTACATCAGTCAGGGTCAGAGGAGCTCCATGCTCCCTCTGAAACACAACTGTACCTTCACCTAAAACATGGTACTTTCCATCATCACCCATCTCTATGCACATCTGGAGGTCTTTCTCCTCCAAGGTACTGAATAAACTCTTCTCGTCGATCATGTGGAATGAGGCTCCACTGTCCAGGTACCAAACACAGCCCACCATCTATGAAACTATGCATGCGATGAGGGTAAAATCCAATTCAAACTGTGAGGCCAGTGCCTCACCATCTGATCCTTTCGAGGATCCTTTCTTGGATTTCTTCAATGGAAAATTTGTTGCATAATGGCCCAACTCATGACAATTAAAGCATCTCACTTTAGATTTGCAATCTTCTTCCCACCATAGGAAGAAATCAATTTGGAATGGGAATCCTTCCCTTTCCCTTTCCATGCCTTACTTGCTAAGGCTAGATTTTCTTCATCATCATGCTTAGATGAAGAACCATCTCTGGTGCTTCTCTTGATCTCCTCCTGCATTAGATCCGACCACAGTCATTCCCAATCTGGTAGTTTCTCTTTTCCATTCACTGAGTCCTGGTAGCTATGCTATCTCGTAGGAAGACCGAGGAGAGAAAGACTCATCATATCATCATCAAATGTCGTGATTCCTACACTTCCAATCTCATCTCTGCAGGTGGTGAGCTTGTTCAGATATGTAGAGAATGTATTGCCCTTTTCACACTTGATTTTCCGAAGCTTGTCCTTCAACGCCAACTTCCTACCCAGGCTACCCCTGCCACCAGTAAAGGACGTGGTCTACCTCCTGTAGCTCCTAGTTCTTTAGATTCTAGAGCACAGCAGAGTCCATTGCCAACTCCACCTGCATTTACATCTAGCGGGAAAGGAAAAGCTATTGCATTTTCTCGCAAGAGGGGTAGAGGAAATCAATAGTATTAGTTATTTAGTTCATTTCATTGTATATGACATTATGACTCATGATATGAGATACATTATTATATTTTTTGTTGATATTTTGAGGTTGAGTTGGGACTCAAGAGTCAAGACTTACTATTCAGGACATGATTCTCTCTTATGTGTGTTGTAGCACTAGAAATGATATTACACCTCTTATATATTAGTTCTTTTATCATATTTATGTGTCAATGTATTTATTTTATGTTGTAGATGATTTAGATATTAAAAAAATTGAAAAAATGAATATTTTTGTATTTTACATTTTTTTTCGAATTATTTCCTGATTTTTACAATTTTTTCCGATTTTTTCCCCTCGCGATTTACTCTCGATAACGATTTTTACAACATTGATGAAAACACTCTACGATACATTACTTCACTGATATATATCATAGTTGTGAGAGCATTTTGTCATACATATCATTCACATGGGCATAGGGATTTCTGTCATTGTTCATATATCACATATCAAGGTTCTGTTATTTAAATCTAGCCCCTTTTGGTTTACCTATTCATCATACTTATGACTATATAGTTAAGGGTGTTGTGTTTATTAACATCCTCCTTATATATGTCACCCGAATACTATACCATAAGAAAAACAACAGCACATACTCCACAACTCACAATATTTGTTGAAGTGCATAATTAAGGTTATATAGTTATTTTTTTTTCTTGGTGGTATCTATACATTTTTGGTTTTCTTTCCTATACCTGTGGCACCTAAGGATAAAATGATTGATGTTATCACTAACTTGGGTAATTCATATTGTATGCACACTCTGCCACAAATTTGCATGTAGGACATAGGAATTGGATGGTCGACTCCTTTGGACATGTGCTCCAACCAAAGGATACCATGTCCACCAGGTCCATGTGCATCCCATGTGACGGTCAATGCCTGGCTATAACAAACGATGGATATGCATTGTCAAACCTCCAAAGGTGATGATTTCCCCCATCCAACCCTAACCATTACGCCTTGGCTCATTCAATTTCAATTGAGGCTATTCATCATTGTGAGTGGGTGTTGTGCCTGAAGAGCACCTCTATCAACTCCCTATACCAACTAGCAGTTGTATTTCTTCTCAAAGTCGTCGTGGCGAGCATGCTTCTTCCTTGGTTTGGATTTAATCCTCAACAATGCGCCCAGTAAGGATTGTAATTTAGTTTTTTTCTTCCTTTGTTTTGTAAATTCCTACTATTGCTTTTTGTTACCATATTACACTTGTTTCTTTTACAGTTAGAGGGTGTTGACAGGCTTTGTGCTCCACTTGGCTCCAAGCTTTTCATTCCCTTTAGGGAAAATGTAATGCGAGACCTCCAAGGGTGATGATTTCCCCCATCCAACCCTAACCATTACGCCTTGGCTCATTCAGTTTCAGTTGAGGATATTCTTCATTATGAGTGGGTGTTGCGCCTGAAGAGCACCTCTATGAACTCCCCATACAAACTAGCAATTGTATTTCTCCTCATAATCATCGTGGCGAGCACGCTTCTTCCTTGGTTCAAATTTAATCCTCAACAATGCACCCAGTTAGGGTTGTAATTAGTTTTTTTTCTTCCTTCATTTTGTAAATTCCTACTATTGTTTTTTTGTTACCATCTTACACTTGTTCCTTTTATTGTTACAAGGTGTTGACAAGCTTTGTGCTCTGCTTGGATCCGAGATTTTCGTTCCCTTTCGGGCACCTGTAATGCATTTTATTTTATTTTTATTATAGAGGAATCGACAACTAGAGCAGCCTCGCAACTCACATTACACGGGGTCGATTCTGACCGCTACCACTATAATCCCTGGGAAACTACGCCCTCCCCTCTCCACAGCTTCCGGGCTAGTCCAGGGGATTTGAACTCGTGGCCTACAGTACAGAGCTCGCCTTTCTAACGAACTTCACCGCATTGTGATTACCAACTCGCCTACCTCGTGGGGCTCACCTGTAATGCATTCATTCCCTCAATACTCACGAAAATGCCTGAATCTTTACAAAATCAGGACATTAGGGTTCTTCCAAATTACAAGTATGAGGTTGCGTTGTTGTAAACTTTGTATATAGATTTTCTTTGCCAATAGGTCATGCTCTATTAACATGCTCCTATTCCAATCTATGATTGCAGTTATATTATTCCTATGACCAATTGGTTCATGAAGTCAAGGCAATTCCCACTTCTAATTTCTTCCTTCTATGCCTACATGTTGGTTGCAATCCTATCACTCATGGTTGATTTACTGTCTGATTCTAGCGACAGGGTTGATTTGTCTCCACTTCCTGTGGTTAATTTTTTTCAAGTATGGCTCTTTTATGTGTTTCTAGGGAAGCCGAAAAAATTAAGGGATTATCGCCGTATTGGCACAGACACTTTCTGGATAGCTCGAATATGTACTTATACAATATGAATTAGTTCTATAGTTGAGGCCCCACAGCTCGAGTTGTTGTCGATACTACATGTATATTGAATTGGAACTTTCTAAAATTGTTATATGATGATGATGATGATGGTGGTGGTTAACGTCCACTGAGACCAAATTGGTCTATCGGACCTACAATTTTCTTAATTTTTACTTGTCTGGCTTCTCGTCTTTCTTGGCGAGATTGGTGTTGTAGCTTTCTTTCTTTTCTCTACCGTCTTCCAACTTCCTTTGTCTTGCATCTCCTTCATCTCTTCTGGTTCTTGGGACATTGGTGTCTTAGCTTCGCGATCTATAGTTGGAGAAGTTTGGTTTAGGAGATCTGCTTTGCTGTTAAATGAAGATTTATTTTCTGGGGTATTCAAATCCTCATAACTGTTGATTTGTTGGGGCGGGCTTTCTCCTTGCTTTCTTTGAGAGTTGTTTCCTTTTCCTTGATTTCTTGTGACTCAGAGTTTTCTCTAGAATATTCTTCTTTGATGACAGTGTAGTGTTCTTTTTGTGCTCCTTCCCACCATGTAGATCTATGGATATATATATATATGGTTTATAATATATGGAATGGTTAGATATTTTCTCAATTCTATGTTGTGGTCCATTGTTTAATGTTAAAGATTCATTTACAACTGCATGTTCTAGGTGACAATTTTGTACATTACTTGTCATTTCATCTATAATGTCATAGCTAAGGAAAAACTACCTTCTTCACTATTTTAGATACTTGTGTGTGACTACCACTCATAGCTTAGCATATAACTTCGTGCTCCAGAGACTCGGTCTCACGACAGTCCATACCTTGTTTCCATTTCGCCTTAGGTTGTTGTCATGTTTACCCTAATACTACTCGCTCATCTAGCCATAAGTTTAGTGCCTTGACGTCATAAAGGGACCAATAGCTTAGCCATTTTCTTTAGAATTTCCTAATGCTCTTTAGTTCTGAAGTTGCTTTCAGTTACTCTAGAAATCCAAGTGTCTGTTGGGTTTGTGGATTTCTCTACACTCCCTACAATCTGTGTTGATTATGTTGTGTGTTTTCCTCAGTTTTATTGTCCTCAACTTAATGCCTTAGTTTCACATAGGTCGCAGCAACAAAGCTTAATCTTTCCTGGAGCTAGATTTTTTTTTTCTTTTTAAAAAACAAACTACAACGTTGAGCAAATTGAAAAGTATAATAATACGATTCCTATCGAGATAGAAAATTTCTTTTATTAACTTGTTCTCCAATGGTTCATCTCAGTAATAATTCATTCCTATGCATTTCCAGACTTGGATGTTTATATTTTGATGGCCCCCAGATGTATCGGTGCCCAACTTTGGTTCTTCCATTGCGCCCAGCTGAATCCAATAGCTACAAACAAACCACGTCATCCCAACATTTTCACGTTATTTCTCCTTATACCTTTGAGGTGACCTTTCAGGCCACGTCATCCCATTTTCCCCATCCTCAAAATTCCTATTTTTTCTCCTCTGTTACCTATTAGGGCCTCATTACTGGACTTGCATGTATGGTGGGGCCACATAGCCGCCTCCTCCCATTGTCCCGCCGCTCCAACTTTCGACTACCACTGCAGCTTGTGCCAAGCCCCCTGATTCCTTGGTCCTAGCACCCTCTTTGATGCACCTCTTTTCCTTTTCTAGGATCATACCGTCGAGCTTACCTGTAAGGTGGGACCACCTCTCCACCAATCGAGGCGATTGTCCTGACAATGTGGCTTGACTTATGTCATCCTGCATACTTCCTCCCGACGCATACATTCTTACCGCCCTTTGTGCCTCCGAGTGGTGGGCCTAGCTGGCTTAGCACTCTGTCAGCCATGTTGCTCCTTTATGTTGTTAATCAATGCTTCCAGGGGGACGACTCTTGCTCCCAGTTGACACCCCATGCTAACTCACCCTACTTCCTTTTTTGTGAACTCTCGTGAACGACTCGGGAATCGATCCATCAAGCCAACTTGTTAAGTGGCCCACCTCTCAACCAATGGCATAATCTTTGAGTTGGCATGTCTTCCAACGCATCCCTCATAAAAAAATCCCTATTGATCCCTTTTACGATGCAACTAAAGCTTCCGGGATAGAAGCTCTGGGCCACATCACTTTCCCTTCATCCAATCGCAATAGGGGAGATCTAGGCATGCCAATATTAAGCCTCCATGGCTAGGTTTCTGCCAAGTTGAAGGATAAGGCTAGTCAACTACATTATAAGTTTCAGTCTTTGCCCTCCTTCGTTGTGACACTCCTCCAATTTGATCTCTGCCTTGGCCCATCCAAAGAGAACTTATCAAATCTTCAACAACACCCTTGATTTTGTTATCGGTGGATATCACCAAAGCCTGTTCACCTTTTTGTGCCTATCGCCTTTGTTAGGTCTCTTTAGCCATGGCTCGACCATAATGGCTCTGAAATCATCAAAACTTTCTCCAACATTCAATAATGACTGTGGTGGCTTACTAAGGCACCTGCCGACACTACCCCTGCTAAGCTTAGCACAAAACTGATCGTCCCAAGTCTATGGGAGTTATAAAATACCAAAATGCCCCTAAGTAGATTAGCAATCCCCAATTATTTGTAAGTTAAGGGGCACCCTAAGGCTTGCAATGCCTTGACCAGCAACAATGTGGCGCTTGTCGAACTCTAGTACTACTGAAAATGCAACGTTGAGAAGCCTCTAGCATAGAGTCATAGGTTATTACAATTAAAAGAGAAATACATCCTCGGCATCAACACATGCCTCATAAACTCATTCACAGAATAGAAACATATATATATATATATATATATATATATATATATATATATATATATATATATATATATATATATATATATATATATATGCACAAACACAGACCCTGTCAAACAGGTTGTCTCCTTTGTAACTTTTACTCAGTAATAGAAGGGTTCATATACTAAATATTGTAATGGTTGAATCTAGTTCTTATGAACCATTTTGATGCCTTTAACTTGTGACATATTTATTATTTATTATGTCATAGTCTGGTTCAGGACCATGAACCATTTCAACACTTTTCTATCTCGCACATTATGTTATCTGATATATGTGATTAACAACACTAGAATACATTTCACAAAGCATAATACAACACATGTTCAATACATTTATCATCATCATTTTAATTCATAAATGCAACCCATGTTCATTATAATTATAGGCACTATTTCCCTAATTACTCTAAGTAAGAGGGTTTTTAGTGTGTCATATACCAAATGATGTAATTTTTCCCTCTTAACATTATACATGAACCTCTCTATTATATCCTCAAGGCTCTCATCTTCTTTTTTATTCATTCTAAAGATTTCTTCCTTAATATCATGATATTTATATTTTTCTAGAAATATCTTTTGCATATCATTCCATGATTTTATTGGATTAGTCCCTAAACTCATGAACCATTTAAGAGCTCTATCATTCAACGTTAACAGAAACAATCTCAATTTTTGAGTTTTTAATAAGTAACCATAAGATCTACAAAGAATTTTAAATTCAAAGAGAAAGCTTTCCGAGTCTTCTAACCTTAGATCATGAAAGTTTGGAAGAAAAGATGGAGGGATGTTTTTCATGTGCACTCTAGCATCAGTATCTTGAATGGGAAATCCAAGAGGATCTTCTTCATTATCCTCATCTCCATCCATTTCTTCTACCTTCTTTGTCACCTCTTCTTCTTATACATGCAAAAATGAATGATGATGTGGCTCTTACTGCACCATGTGATCAAATGGGGGGTGGGGGGGTGGGTTTGTGTTGGAGAAGTATTTTTAGATTTATTTATTTTTAAATAAGAATGCTAATGCAATGCAATTTTTCTATTCTTGAAATGAAAGATGCATAATGAATTTTTTTTGTTTTTGCAGAAAGTAAAAAGAAATGAATCAATTAGGGAAGAAAACAATGCATACTTTGAGACCTCTCTGGCAATGGCGCCAAAAAGTAATGACCCTCGGTATTGCAACAAGCATGCTACAAGTCCCAAGCTTACAAACTTTAATTATCAACCTAGAGTTCATACAAATTTAAGAGGTATCGGCACTATATGTGCAGCATACAATGTGTCTTTCCTTTGCTGTCATGATGTAAATAAGTGCATGTAATGAAATCAAATCCTAAACTATTTGTCGAAAATGAAATGCTCGAAATGCGAACCTTAACCTATTGCAAAAAAAAGATACAAGGAAAGAAATCTATTCTGATTACATAAAGTAAAGATCATGAACTAAATTACAACCATTACATTTCAAAGAGTTTAGATACATTAACAAATTTCATTGGAGGTGGCAATCAACAAAATCATCACTTTATTATCCAATCCATAAATCTGTCCATTAAAGCAAATCGTTGAAATGTTTTGCATGGGTAAAGAGGCGAGTCCTAAGTGGTATTGATTCTTCCCTAATCATTTATTTAGAGCCTATAGGTCTTGATTCAACCCTAAGGGACAATAACCAAGCTTTGAAAGAATCTAGCAAATAAATGCATGTTGGAAGGCTACTATAGGAAACTACATGATGTTACAGATTTACTATAGGAAGTTATAATTCATCGAATGACCCATGAATTATTGAATAGTAATTGGATGGGACAAATTTTTTTATTCACTAGGGTGTTTTAGATCTTCATTCCAAATGAAATCACTCCAAAAGACCTTTGTTAACCCATGCTAAAAAATGGAAAAAAATTACTAGTTTAAAATCTAGAAATTCGAGAACTAGTGAGCTAGTAAATATATCAAATGTCTAACCTAATCAAGTGAAAATGCAATGGGGTTATTTTTGTTCTTAATTATAATTTTGTTTTGATCTAATGCAATTGGAACCAACTCAATTGAAGCTCATTAACACGCTCTAAAAAAATAGCAAAAATTTACTGTTATTTGCCACAAAGGAGTTCCAGAAATCTAGATTTGGGAATAAGAAAACTAATCCAAGTAGCTCAATGATTACTATGACCTTCCAAAGTTCTTCCAAGGATAAAATGATGCTTGTGATTCTGCAAAAGAACTTACATCAACCATTTAATCCAATCCTAAAACAAGAAATCATTAATACTAAATGCAGAAATAGAAAAAAACAAGAAGAAGAGATGCATGTGAATAAGCAGTGAAAAGAAGAAAAGAAAATGATACAAAAGGGCTCTGAGGATCTTGGGATGTCCAAGCCCAAGGAAAATCAGAGTCCTATGAAGGAGACCCAGATCTAGAAGCTGAACATGTCACCAATATTCATTATTTCCGTTAATACAATTACATCCCTGCAAGAAATTACAATGGAGTTGCAAAAACATGAGTTATCTCCATAAGAAGACTAATAAAAATCCACCCCAAGGGGAAAATTCGACGTGGTCTTATACAAAATGATTAGGAATCATTCCCCATGAAAGGAGGAAGCTTTCCCCACCAAAATCCCTTGATAAGTGGATCTGGTTCCCAATAATAGGAATCTGCATTAAATCGCAGGGAACACATTCCTAGATTTTCTTAATCACTGAAGCTCTACAATCTATGTCATAATTCAAAAATACCTTGTTGATTTATTATTTAATATTGATCCTCCTGTAGTAGGGAGAAAGTCCCTAAATTATCTCCTCTTCAAAATCTTCGTAATCTGCACAATATTCTCACAGTATTCCACAAAAATAAATAAATATTAGGCACAAATATGCAGTTATCCAAAAACCTTCCTAATGAACATATTAAAGTTAAAAATACATTATCTAATGCAAAAAGAGAGCTTTAAGGTGGTGAAAGATAGTCAGATGGACTTTAATTTATGTCTAATTTAGAGACATGGGCCTTAATTCATGTCTAATTTAGAGGCCCATCAGCGTTGTGGTGCCTAAATTGTTGAGACCAATGAAAAAATTTCCCTGGTCAATAATCTAGTCCATGGCATTACGGTGTCTAAAGTTCTTCATGGTTCATATAGTTGGAGATCTTCCATTGTATTTGTAAAATTTGAATACCTCCCTAATAAAAAAGGAGTGTTGGAAAATGTAACTTTGTTTGGTCTTCATTAATGTACTTGATTCATCATGTAATGTACTTATAAAAAAATAAAGAAAATAATTTTTATTAATATTATTGTGGCTTATTAAAGCATGGGTTTCATGCTTGGGTTGCCATGTTTTAGGTCAAAGTCCCCATTGAGGACTTCTAGGAGTTATTCTAAGTCAATAGAGTCATTGTAATTTTAGAGAGACCCGTCTTGATCTATTGAATCATGTAAAATGTTTTAATATTGAGTCAAATATTATTTATGTATCCTCCACATCAAGTCAGCCTAAGGACCCTAATTCAACCCATGAGAAGCCTATAAATACAAGCTAGTCGAAGTCATTTGGAGCATCATCTCTCAAGCTAGTTTGGTATCTCAAGAGTCGCTGGAGAAGTGAGAAGTCTGCTGTCGGGAAGTCGAAATAAGTGCAATTTTGGGAAAGTCTAAGAAGAGGAAGAAAATCAAGCTTTTTGTACCTCTCTCTCTCTCTCTTTGTTTCGTGCTCTAGACTTGGAGATCGAAGTCTTCTAAGTTTCGTTGTTGTCGGACGCTACTACCTCGTCGAAGTTATTGGAAGGGGTTGAAGATCTAGAAGGCTGACTTACTGTGAAGAGAATGTATGGTCTTGATCTAGGGTGAAGAGTGTCAAATAATACTATTGAAAGGAAGAATTATCTTGACTGGGGTTTCCCTAACATAGTTCCTATATCTTTTGTCTCTTGTTTTGTGATCTTCACACACATAATATGGTAATTGCTTAATCAAAGATAACATAATAGAGAAGTAAAAGAAGCCAACACACTCACAAGTATTTATCAAGAAAGGAGAATCAAACCCTAATATAACTATGATTTTCAAACATGTTATCAGAGCTAAGGTCAGGAAGAGTCGAAGATCACTTTGTTGGCATGGATTCTCCCTCTATGATGAACTACATAATAATGGGTATCGACACTATTGGAAGTTGGATCAACAAAGTTATCTACTACTTGTTCAACAAGGTTAAAAGTCATAGATTCTTGGCTTCTCTTACAGGTTCTCTTACTGATGACAATGTGTGGATCGTTGATAGTGGAGCATCGAGACACATGACAGATGAAAGTAAACAACTTCATACACTATCAAAGGAGCCATCTTCTCATGCATTGGAATTGGGTGACAACTAAAGCTATGTTTTTAGAGGCCTGGGATCAACATCATTGAAGCTAGATAATGGATTGAAGCTACGTCTCAACAACATTCTATATGTTCTAGGTTTGAAAAAGGATTTTCTTTCTATTAGAAGATAAAGGGGAAATAATTGCTTTTGTTGATGGGGAAAAGACTCTAGCATTGATAAAGTGAGGTTTATTAGAGTTTGTGAAGGAAGTATTTATAGGGTCATTTAACCACCTCCTTAAGCTTTGGTTCATATGGAAATAATTCCCATTGAAATATGGCATAGGAGGTATGGTCATCTACATTATAAGGTTATCCCTACTCTTAGTCAAATAGTTGATAGTATTTCTAATATGAAGTTGGATCATGAAGGTGTGTGCAAGGGATGATCTTTGGGAAAATATACAAGAAAGCCATTTCACAATAATGAAACTAGGTCTAAAGAGATATTAGACCTCATCCATTTTGATGTGTGTGGGCCCATGTCTAACAAATCACTTAGAGGGCATCTCTACTATGTGACATTTATTGATGACCATTCTAGAAAGACATGGATCTACTTTCTCAAAACAAAAGATGAAGTATTTGATAAGTTCAAGGAGTTTAGGGTTGAAGTGGAAACCCCAACTGAAAGAAAGATAAAAATTATGAGGTCTAACAATGGTAGGGAATACACTTCCAAGGAATTGATTGCATATTGTAGGGAAGTAGGTATTAAGAGGGAGCTCATTGTTCCCTATTATTTCGAACGAAATGGATTGGTCGAAAGGAATAATAGGTCAATTGAATAAGGCATTCAAATTATGCTTCTTGATCAAAATATACCAAAGTTCTTATGGGGAGAAGCAACGATGACAGTTGTATACATTCAAAGTAGAAGTCCTCATAAGAGTCTTGATAATACAACACCCGAAGAAGTATTCGCAGGAAAGAAGTTGAGAGTGGATAACCTTTGAATATTTGGAAATCCAACAGATATTAATGTTCTGAAATACATTTGCTATATTCTCAAGGAGTATGAAAGAGGACCTCTCAAGACAAGGTTTGTCAAAGAACAAAGGTATGCCTTAAAAAATTGATTTCTTTTATTTATTCATTTAACAATCTATTACTAAAATTGTTGTGTCTAGCTATATTGAATCATAGTGATTCGTGTTTTGGGTGATTCATCACTTATAAATCTACCCACTCCCACTCTTAACTTATTTTATAGAACCTTAGACATGGTCTCTCGAAAAACCCTAACCTAAGGGTATGCTAATATGAATGTTTGAAACCCTAAAACTACTTTGGGTGATTTTGAAATGCTATATGAAGTTCTTGTTGATGATGTCATGTTTGGATTTCGGTATGATCATGAAATCTTAACTTGTTAGGGTTAAGTGGTGTTTGTCTGAAATCTCGAACCTTTGAAATTTTGGTATTGTAGGGTTTGATTTGCTATGAAACCCTAGATCTTTGGGGGTTGGATCGGCCTATAAGCAAAACCTTTGTTATGTGTTTAAAGTAAGATCCTAGGAATAAAGCCCTTGGCATATGTGTACATATGGTCGAAACCCTAGCTTGGTCTATGTCAATGTATGTCTAATATGATATGCTTATGCATGATTATGAATTATAAGATATATGTGTTGACCTAGTTATTGATAGTCATAAGTCTTATTTAATTTAAGTCCTTGTCTAAGATTCTAAGATGATGATATTTGGAAATCTAGGGTTTTGCAGCGAAACCACAGTAGTAGTTAAAATCTCTAGTATATGTGATATAACAATTTGAGATCTATTTATATAATGATTGTGAGATTGTGAAAAATGAAATTCTAGGGTTTTGGAGTTGAACCTTAGTAGAAGTAAATATCTTTGATGTATGATGACAATGTGATAATTTGAGATTTGTAAAAGATCGTTGAAATCCGAGTTTTACTTGTGATTGATGGTTGATTGAAAATCTAGGGATTGCAACTAATATTAGTGGAAGTTGGTCATGTTAATGACTAAGATGTGATTGGTTTTGATTGATTCTCTTGTATGAAATCTAGGGTTTATATGAAACCCTAGTGGAAATTCGAACTTGTGAATTCTGAAAGTTGTTAGATTCCTTTTAGCTCTATATTTGAATTCTTTCTAGGGTTTGTTATATGTTGTAGTAGGGTATGTTACACCTTTGAAAGAAACATTGAAACCCTAGATGGAATGAAAGTTGTTATGAAGTAGTATAAGGTTTATGACAAAGTCCCTAGCAAGAAGTTGAAGAATATGTCTCTTGTTTGTAATTAATTTTGGGCATCTAATGTATATAGATGAAATGTTTCCATGATTCTGATATGGCTAACTTCATGCTTCTATAGATTTGGTTGTACTTGCTAATTAAGGTATGCAAGAAAACAATCTTAAATATGGTGAAGATGTTCGTTGACGTGATAAGCATGATGGGGATGATGATAACTCTGATGAAATGGTTGGAAGCCACGAAAGATTCTTTGATGACAAAAAGATGTTGATCTCCCTAAGTTAATAGGGAGATTGAATGAAGAAAATCTCCCTAAGATAAGAGGATGTACGGAAATAATTAGATCCTCTTTGATTAAGAGGGAGTGACATATATGATTCTCTACTTCATGTGCCATGCACTAGACCAGGACTAATAGTTGTAAGTTTTAGTGAAGGCCCTGAGTGAGAAAAGGAAATTGGAGAATGGATTTTGAGGTGTCACTGAAAGAAGGAAAGCTAGATCTGATTGAAGAATATGTTGTTGCATGTAAAGTAAGAAAGGAAAGTATATGATTAAGAAATCTTCTGTCAAAAGATTTGGTTGATAATCCTACTGAGTTGAAAAACAACTTCCAGAACAACCCCGAAGGTTTGTATTTGGTTATGTACATGTGAAAGTATATTATTGATTGGGGTTGTGTTTTTATAGGTAAATCTCTCGAAGGATTTCATAGCATGTTGTTACCAATCAATTTAATTGGGAGAGATTGGTCATCCTTGATATGTTGGATCAAGGAGTGTTGAGGCTTTATGAGTGAAGCATCCCCTGGGAGGACATCTAGCCAGCACTTCGTATTGATGTCTAGGTCCCGAAGTTGGAAAAGGTTGTGTTGATTATAGAGCTCTGTTTGGGATACAGACTTGGATATTTGGGTTAGTCATTAGCAAGTTTGATGGTACCTAGAGAGGTTTAAAGCTTGAGTCCACCTTATTCCCACTTGGATAGATTTCCCAAGTCGGGAATCTAGTTTGTGGCATTGTGGTGCATAAATTGTTGAGAGACCAATAGATAGATATCCCTTGTCGGGAATTTAGTGCATGGCATTGTGATGCCTAAATTTCTTCATGGTTCATATAGTTTGAGATCTTCCATTGTATTTGTGCATTATGAATGCCTCCCTAGTTAAGAGGGAATGTTGGAAAATGTAACTATGTTCGGTCTTCATTAGCGTACTTGAGGCATCATGTAATGTACTTGTCAAAAGAATTTTTATTATCATTATTGTGACTTATTAAAGCAGGACTTTCATGCTTGGGTCACCATGTTTTAGGTTAGTACCCATTGAGGACTTCTGGGATTTATTCTGAGTCAATAGAGATTGTACTTTTAGAGAGACCCTTATTGGGCATTTGAATCATGTAAAAAGGTTTAGTGAGTCAAATATGATTTATGTAATGTATCCTCCACATCAAGTCTGCCTAAGGGAGTTCAAGTCGAGCTAAGGAGCCTAATTTGACCCACAAGAAGCCTATAAATACAAGCTAGTCGAAGTCATTTGGAGCATCATCTCTCAATCTAGTTCGATATCTCAAGAGTAGTTGGAGAAGTGCGAAGTCAATTGTCGGGAAGCCAAAATAAGTGCAAGTTTGGGTAAGTCTAAGAAGAGGAAGAAAATTGAGCTTTTGATGCCTCACTCTCTCTGTTGTGTGCTCTGGATTGGGAGATCAAAGTATCCTAACTTTCGTTTTTACCAGAAGTTGCCTGTTGTCGGAAGTTGTTGCCTAGTCAAAGTTGTTGGAAGGGGTCGAAGATCTGGAAGGTTGACTTGGTGTGGGGGGAATGTTTGGTCTTCATCTAGGGTGAAGAGTCAAAGAATACTATTGAAAGGAAGAATTATCTTATTGAAAGGAAGAATTATCTTGACCAAGTTTTCCCCTCGAAGCGGGTTTTGCCCCGGCATAGTGCCTATATCTTGTATCTCTTGTTCTGTGATCTTCATACACATAATATGGTAATTGCTTGATGAAAGATAAGATAATAAAGAAGTAAAAGAAGCCAACACACTCACAAGTAATTATCAATAAAGGAGAATCAAACCCTAATATAACTACTTTGATTTTCCAATAGTTATGACTTCGAAAGATGAATTCCAAAGGCAAGCTAGGGGTGTCAAGCGCAGGAAGGGCATTACACAGTCCCAAAGAACAAATGGAATACACCTTTGCCTATGGCCTAGGTTGGGCAACAAACAATCAGGTAGAGTTATGGGCATTATGAAAAGGTTTAGTATTAGCGAGGGCTCAAGAAATCATAAGCTTGATGATTCTAGGGGGCTCAATGGTGCTAATTCAGCAGGTTTCAAAGACGACTTCATGACAACACCCTAACTTCCCGTTTGAAAAATAGCAATATTGGTGACACAATTTGAAAATGTTCAGTTCACCCATGTCCTCAGATGCCACAACACGGAAGTGGACATGTTGGAAAATCAAGGTACACGCCTAAAACAAGGAGTATTAATTTTGCAAATGGCGAAAGGAGATCTGGGTTGATACCATAACCCAATACAATAAATGAAGATCTTTGGGAATAAGAATGTATCACATTCTCTAACAGTAGAATTAGTGGGAACCAAAGCTAACAACCAGCTTGAAACATTACGACACATGAATGAAAGATCAAGAAGACAGTTCATAACTCAAACTATCCATGACTTATTGCATTGCATACGTAGCGGTATATAAACCTGGATAGATAGTATGAGAAGGTGGCTAGGTTTAAAAGCCTCTCAAGGTCAGTTCATGTGGGAAATGGAGATCAGTGAAGCAAATCACATTAATGCCAACAAGGACTTTTGAGGCTTGAAGGTTAGCTCATCACTCAAGGAGATAGAAGTGACGGCTCTCTCAACAGGAATTATGTTGATAGATGGAGGATCCTTCCCCCAAGAGGAAGTGGCGGCAATAAATAATGGACGACAACTTGAGACAGAGATGAACTGGATGTTTGTAGAGGGGAGAACTTTGTTGTGGAAGTGGTCATTGGTAGAGATTGTGGACAGAGATGGAAGTAGAGAATTCAAATGCTGGAGGAAGGCATCAGAGAAGGTTTTCAAGAATCTGTTGGAGATGTATGAGATGTTAGATAGGACACTGGAGTTGTTGGAAAAGGGGAAGGCTGACAAGGCAAAGGCAACGAAGCACAAACTGGAACAACTCGGTGCACAAACAAAGAGACACCTACTTCGACTGGAGTCGGAGAAACTAATGATGAAGACGAAAGCAAGTTAACACATTGGGAATTAGACGAGGAGAAAGGACAAGGCTCATTGGAGCCAAGACTGTATTTGCAGTCAGAAGTGCATAACAAAGCAGAAGGCAAGTATGTTGCATCACTTGACAAGAAGGTACCACTAGAAGGAAACCCCAACATGGGCCCACGCCCCTCTCGAGAGAACTAAGATTTATCTTTATGCTTTGTAGATATAAATTACTATTGGGCAAATTTTGCAAGATATTTGCTCAATGTCAATGTACTAAGTTACAAAAAAATGCACAGGCCAATAGGAATGATTAGAAATGGCTGCTCTTATTTTTTGATATGGCTGATGAAAATCTCGAAAAATACAAAATTGATGCTTATTTTATATATATATATACATCCAAATTCATCAAATAATAGGACATTATAGGATCAAAAACCTAGTTTACAAAAAAGTGTTACAACATCCAATATCAAATAATATCACGTAATTATAACATCCATTTTTTTGGCATTAATTTTGGTGCTAGATATCCAATTTTTATTCTAATGTCACATTTAGTGAAAATAAGACATGAGAGCCGGCATCATCTTGTATGTTACTTTTAACTACTTTGGTCATATATAAAGATGTCAATGTCCAAAATAATGTTCCCATTGGTGTGTCCAGTATAAAATTATGTCAAAATTTTAAAAACCAGAAATGCACCATTTTGAATAACTTCAGTGATTAGAAATGGGGCATTTTCATTTGAATATGTCGTGATATCAACATTATTTTGTTATTATGTTACAACCAAGTATTACAAACCAAAAAAATTATAAATAAGATGGATAGAGATGGTTTGAAAGAAGAGATTAAATCTGTTGTTTTTAAAGTTGGACCTTATTTTGTACCATTGTTATTGACACAATGAATTAAGTGCCAACTTGGTTAAAGTCCCAACTTGGAGGTAGATTATTAATTCCTTAGATATTATTATACCCTTGGCATATTTTTGGTTATATTTTCAATTACTTTTCCAATCCTATGTAATGAAAGAAAGTTCAAAAAACATGCAGAAGAAATGATATGAATTTAAATAAATAACAAAATGCATATTTGGCAGCGTATGCTAGATAAGCCCAGCAATATAAGTCTATCCAAAGAAGAAAGAGTTGTTCTTCTAATAATTTAGCATGGCCTGATGTTAATAAAAATTCCACCATGTAAACAAACAAAGCAACAGTGAAGATTATCAAGACTACTTAATGGTTGATCTAGGAAAAAAGCAATTGTGAAGATTAACAAGACTACTTCATGGTTGAATTACATATATAAAAAAAAAAAGTGTAAATGTGATGTAAACAAATGTAATATAAGATCTGTAATACAATAATAATATTGGGTGTATGACAATACTAATATTGGATGTGTGAAAGAGATATTTTACAATACTAATATTGGATGTGTGAAAGAGATATTTTACAATACACCTTGTAATTTTAAAGTTCATCAAATTCTATTAATTTTTTACTGTTCAATTTGTATATTGTTTTCTACATGAATTTTTGAATAAATTGATTTTTTTTATTTAATTTTTATGAAATATGCTTACAAATGAATATGCATAATCACTTCAATTATTCCAATAAAATCAGCAATTTTAAGTTAGATAAATTAAATTACAGTTCACTGATTGAAACCCCTACCCTTAAGAAGTTGGATTGTGACATCGATATCATATTGTTCACTAAACTTTGCTAACCATAGTCAGGCCAAGTAGTGTTGGATCATGCAATTCTTAAGCTTAAAGGCGCACCATGTTTTTGTCTTCCACTAAATTGTTTCCTCCCACGTCATTTAAATCTCGTCTGATATCATTGTGAAACTTTAAAAACTAGATAATACATCTGTGAAAATCAAGTCCAAACCTATAAATCAGGTTTAAAAGACTACTTACTGTATAAAAAAGGACAAAAAAAAAAAGTCAATCATGTTTGACATTAAACTTCTTCATTAACACAACAAACTATTATGACTTGTATGGTACATTTTAGGGCCACATTCAACTTTAACTCAACATATTTCAACATATTTCTCCTAGATTTATGGTGCAAAATGCATTATGAATCTAAAAAGAGTGGAGGATTCAAGCAACAATATTGACGATAAGTCATAGCCACTGACCAAGTCCATAGCTTAAAATTGATAACTTTATATCACAACTCAAGCTTGTAATCTTACTAAGTCCATAGTTTTATGTTTATTAATGTTGATATCTTCCTATTTTGAGATATATTTAAATTCAAAGTTAATATATCTATACATATAATAATAAAAATTTGTATATAAATGAATCTAATAACGAACCTCATCAAAAATTTCAAACTCAAACCAAATCTAGTCATGGTCAAACCCAAACCATGTGACTTCATTAAAAAAAGACCAAATAAAATGCACACACGACATTCCTTTAGAAGGGTAAATCTTTCAGAACCAGAAAAACGTCATCACCGCCATAATGTTTGTATTGTAACAGTAAAGTGCACCAATTTCATCTCTCCATGGCTAACGATAGGATAGGAAAGGGCAGGTGAACGCATGCTTTGATAAAAAATAAAAGCACCATACTTTCCAGGATATTGTAGTTGCTGTTAAGCCGGCTTTTTCCAGAGTTAAAGCAGCTGTCTAAATAGTAGACTTTATTTTTAACTTCATATTTTAAAATCATATTAACGGAACCTCTGCGATTTCCTACTCAATAAGGCGAACACAAGACCTTACCTTGATAGCGTTCATATTTTATGACCAATCTTTCGTTTAAAAGCGCTGATATAGACTTTAATGGGTTGACCTTTCAGACCAGCGCTTTGTTATTACGACTGATCAGAAACTTACTAGGTTGACTTTTGAGAACCGACCTTGAAAAGCTGACACAGGACCAAATAAGACCAGCCCACAACCTCATCTTACAAGGGTTGGCCTTCACCCAATTAAATTATCCTGTGCAGAATAAAGTGCATCAATTCTCTTACCATTTTCATCATTTCCATAGCCTAGAATAAGAAAGGACAGGTGGATCCATGGTTTAGTAAAGATTCAAATCATCATTTATTTCTAGGACAGTATAGTTTCTCATAGAGAAGCCTTGCAGAGTTTATGAAGCTGTATGAAGAGACCGTAATTTTCAACTTCATATCTTAAGTCATATTACTTGTCACATATGCTAAGAACTATGGGGATAATATATAGCATCCAATGTGAATGACATGCATTGATCATTAAATGACGGGGCTAGCTTGACGGTTGCAGAGAATAAAAGCATCAATGACAATGTCAAAAAAGAACTTCCAAACTTCCTTATTCAGGAAGGGTGTTTGTTTCATTCTGCCCTCGGGGTCAAAACATGAAAAAAGAATCTATATAATATAGATGCAAAATGTACTAACCAACAATAATCAACTGAAAATTTGTTACATCATGCTCCTTTCATCATTAATATGTTACATATTCATACGCAGTACCACCATACATCTCATTCACAACAGTTACAGATGCCATGTTACCCATGTGCATTTGCAGCAATTGCTGTGCTCAACTCAAGGTACTTTGCATTGGGAGCAAGCAATTGAACCGAGATAAATTATTATACACCAAAGCTGTTAAGATCATCAACTGGTCGAGACCTGAATTTAATGTGCCTTCATATCTAGAGTTGGCTGCAAAGTCTTTGACATCGTCGCAACATTCTTGCTGATGTACTAACTAGTTCATGTAGTACTTTCTTTATAATGTAACCTGGTAGCATCATCCACATGTAACCATACAAAATTTCTCCATTCTTCCATCTGCAAAAGCTGACAAACAGAAAATTTCTTAGCACTAAAAGGTGCAGACATTCACATCATTCACCTCAAATTCAAGTCTCCTTGCCCTGATATTGAAAAACAAATCAAAATTTACCTTTAGCAAAAATAGGGCATGAAAAGAAAGGAAAAAAACCATACTGGTCAAATACTTTCATTAACAATCAACATAATTCTGTAAAACAAAAAATTTGTAATCAGACTAAAAACTAATGCAACCTCGTAATTTGCATGAAGGATAGAATGGAAAGATGGAAGGTTAAAAAACTTGAATACAGAAAAAGCTTGTAATAGATATAACCTGCCTCTATTTATCCAGTTTCTTGTTTGCAGTCAAAATAAGATGGTTGTGCTTCACTTTGTCAAGCTCCAAATTTTCTTGCTGCAGAAAATACAATTTTAAATATTTTCATTTCAGTTTTATTATTGTTGTAAACAATCAGACTAAACATATGATCCTCCCTCCGATAAGACCAACATTATTAATTTGAGTTAGGAGTCTGGACAAAATTGATACCTTGTATAATTCCTTCCACCAGCATTCTGATTTTTCTTGTAGAAGCCGCCATTCCATAGCCATTTCATACTCAATTGTATTTGGCTGAGAACAGTGTGAAGTTGACACTGCTTTTCTCTATTAAAAAGGACAAATAAAATCAAGGTAAAGCCAAACAAAATCAAGATATCAATAGAAAATTAGTTTTAGTCCAATAAAATATGTAAATGAGAGAAAATGAACTTCTAATAATTTATCGGAGTGAGAAACAATATTTTAGCCTGTGTTTTACTAGGAAATAGAGTGAAACACGACACGCCGTTTTTATTCAGCGCATTAAGAATATTGACGTCAGGCCTAATTCTCAGTTGAGGTGGGACTAAAATATTGATGTCAGCATTACTTAAATTGTAACTGAACTAACGGATGTTAATTACATACAATATCCTCCTGATGTGACCGATGCATGAGTTTATGTTTTTCTATAGAAATATGTCCAGCAAATTTTGGCTTCCCAGATGCCACAGGAGCTGCTGCTTTTGTAGCTATAAGAGGCCTGCAACCAAACATTACAATTAGTAGGACATGCGTTAGAACAAGCACTTGGCATGATGAATATTTTAAGCTTTGATCACTAAATATTATAAGTTACTTTTAATCCCAATGCAAGAAAACAAAGTTTCTAAAAGCAGTCCAATACTCTACATCATTCATGGCAATCCTAATTCAAAGCATCTCACTGATAAAAAGGTTCATCAAAAGAGTGAAAAGATTAGATGCAATTTTTTAAGAATGAATTAAGAATGCACTTTGTAAGATAGACCAATCTCATACTGTAAATTCTTCTTACACCTAGCCATAAGTTATATCAGGAGGTCTTCAGAAGAGAGAACTTGGATATCAAACTGAAAAGAAATTGCTACATCCGTGATTGGTGCATCTAAAATGTTTTGAATTTGAATGCAAAAACTTTGCACTTGTGGGTGCTCAAACTTTAGAACCAGGGAAGAACTGAATGTGACAGTGGATAGGGTATTATCTTGACATAAAGGTCTAGACTTGGCTTATCAAGCTGTAAGAAATGAGCATGCCTCCAAGAAACTGTGCAGTGTATATCTATGTTAGCAATTGAGTAGAATGATTGATCACATAATTAGAGTTGGCATATCGCAAGTACACAGGGCGGAAGTCATGTTCTGTTACAGTGAATAAAGGAAATTTTAAATTTTTTGAAAAACTTAAATATCTTGCTGGGCATTCAATAATTGGAAATTTCTTGGTGGTATCCAAACAACTGAGACTTGCACCAGGCAATTAACATGAGAAATTGAAAAGCAATTAAGGTAGAGAAAGCAAGCAACATCCTTACAAACACTTGCCTGGCTATTTACAGCTGGCATTAGACAAGGAAAATGGCCCTTGTTGCCAGGAAACAACATAAAAACATGTCAATAATGGTAACACAAAGACACCAAAATGTAATGTGCACCATGCTGTCCCAAAAGAGGAAATGCTCATATGGGTGCTCTATCCCTAGGGCATGCAGAAATGAACCATGAGCTTATGTACTTTAGCATTCAATCTCTCTCGAGCAACTCAGATTCAATTTAAAAAGAGAGGATGAATTGAAGCATGCTCAGAATTGAAGGCTCAAGTGCAGATTTCTCACAACACAGTTGGTATGCACCCTGCTAAATCACAAAGACTCCACGAGAATGTAAGTGTTTACGAGCATGAATGATGTTGGAGCCCTGTATCTCACTAGCTCAATACCAAATGAGTAGGTGATAAACAAAGAAGAATAAACAACATAGTAAAGTTCAAGAACAATACCCCTGGGAGAAATCCTTGAGTGCATCAAAGCAAATAAGCTGCATGAAAACATTACTAGCACCTGATCAGCAAGACTTTGAAACAAATGCTTAATTCTGAATTTGTACATTGTGTTTTCAGAAGGTATGCTACTCCAGCCAGCAAACAAGAAGCTAAGTAGCCAAGTTCACACAAAAAGCAAAATGAAACTGAAAACACAAATTCTAAGCCATCAAATGATAAGAAACAAGTACAAAAACATGTGTGCAGGCAGGGATAACAATAAGCTAACATATTTGTGGAAGCAGCTGGCAAAGATCTTGAAAGAAGATAAGAATCTGAAAAGCCAGCACATATATACAATGTTTTGAATGATAAAAGCCAACACATAAATACAATATCTTGAATGTCAATGATCACATATGCCACAGCATATGTACAATGTCAATGATCATGGTAAGCGACAATGGTAGAAGACAAATATGAAAAGTTGATCAATGTGACCTTGCTCAACAAAATTAATAAAACATAGACAATAAAGTCAAAAAATCAAGCTGAGAAGCTCAAGCTTTATTTAGATGGGCAACCTAAACCCCAGTCCAAATAATTAAAAGAACAGAGGAATTTTCAGAAACAAAAGAAGCAAGGCAAAGCAGTCAGTTGGCAATCCTGTGGAAAGAGGGGGAGTGAATATCCAAAAATTGCAAGCTGTTAAACAATTAGGACAGCAGCATCGCCCCGTCACTTACACATGTATCAAAGTGGTAACATGAAATTGCAGCGGCTTTCTTTGGAAGAGTCCACAAATGGGCCAGTGTCTCATATATTGAACATCATTATTATAAAATAAAACGCTGGCAAACTATTACAATATTAATGAGTTCAATGAGTACCATGTTGGGAATCATGATTGCCGTTAGACCAAAACCTGCAGGTGTTGGTCAACGATCGCATCGCTAGAGATAAGGATCCACGAAAGGCGGTTAGTCCATGTCACGAACACACAGGGAATGTTGGTTTATCCAATGTCCAACAATCTCCCCCCCCCCCCCCCCCCCCGGCAAATGTGAGCTGGGTGTGTATCGAAGTTGTGACCTACGCTCTGATACCACTTGTTGGGAATCACGATTGCCGTTAGACCAAAACCTAGAGGTGTTGGTCAATGATAACATCACCAGAGATAAGGATCCACAAGAGGCAGTTAGTCCATGTCACGAAACACTCTGTTTATCCAATGTCCAACATACCAAGCACTGTAAATTTCAAAGATTCAAGATTTGGGTGATAATCGCATGGATCAATAGGAAGTTAAATGCTTGGGGAAGAAAACCTAAAGATATGATCGCAATGATTTTCATTGGACAAGTCCCTAGAAAGGGCTAGTAGCACATAGGTTGGATGTCATTATTATAACTTAAAAACCTTAACACAATTTTCCAGGATTCCTAGGTTTAATGACTACCATGACTCAATGATTGAGTATTTACACATAGTTACTCAAGGTCCCATTCATAAGTCCTAGACATCTTGGGGCATATTTCCAGCAATTCCATGGGTTTGAGACTTGAGTCCAGCAAACATGTGGGTTGCATCCAGCAATTTCATAATTTTACATTCATTTTATTTTCATTTTGCTTTTTCTCTTTCATCCTCAATGGCCAACTTCGATCAAAAAAGGCATGGGAGCATCTCATTTTTTGAAGGGGCACTCCCTACCACGTCCCCCCGAAAGGGAACATAGGGAAACATCCCTCTTGTATTACCCACCTCTTAGGAGCACGGGAAGAGCAACCCCTACCCTTAGGAGTGCTCCCAATGTTACACCGTATATAACATGCCTAACAGTGCATTATCGAACTTCCACATCTTTAACAGGAAGCAAGTTGGAAATTACTATAACATATAGTTACTTGGCATCCCATTAATAAGCCCCAGTTTCCTCCTGGGACATGCTTCCTAACCCAAACTTGACAAAAAGTATGTATCACTTTTTGTGTCCGAGTGTCACTCTTTCAATATGCATTTCGAGGTTTGGGGATCTAGCCTGCTACTAGTTGACTGGGCTCATATATAGAGTGTTCAATCCTTTTGTACTCCAAATTTAAAAATATAATCTTTTGAGCACAGAATGTCCCTCGAGCCATTGTCCAGGCCAAATTTAGCACTCGTCCCTTCCACAAGACAAGAGAGATACCCCTAGCCATTTGTTCTTCCAAGGGGTTTGCCTCCATGGGACATTCAAGGAACATGCAGTGTTGGTTCACAAAGACTTTTTCACTTACCGATGCATCAACATGTATTGAGCTCCTCCCTCCTTCACTAGCCACATCCACCCTCCAAAACAAGAAATCAATAGGGCAATTAAAGGTCGCAATAGAAGGTGGCCTTGTTCTCTGTCTCATTTACATTCAACATCATTAGTCACATGGCTAATTCTACTTTGCCATTTGAGAGTTTGCTCCCACCAATGAAACATCAAGTTTGATTGGCACATCTCATGGATGGAGAGGGTTTCACAGTTGTGAAGTTTGAAAGAGACTACAATTGAGGAGCACTTCATCTATCCCATATATTATGAGATCATAAGGAGATGTCATTATCTATACCATCATTCGATAAGGATTGCTTGTTGCATTATTTCACAATTCATATTAGAGGTGTCTAGCTCTCTACATATTAGAGGTGATTAGAGACTCTAGAGCTTGGAAGACATGAAGTGGACAAATTTCCCAACCGTGGATGCAAACAACACTAGGTATGTGTGCCAACAAATGCTCCTATTATGCTAATAAACAACCTACTTCCACAAGATCACAAAGATTTCGACTTCTCCAATTTTTTAGCGTCTACCACAGGTTTGCAATTTTTGGCCTGTCTGTAATCTCTGTGATTCCACACATGTGGACTGATTACGACAGATTTGCAAAACTTCTCTTCTTCGCTAGAGATGATCTTTCTTTCTTGACAAATTGACTTGACAAACTGCTCTTGGACACCTTATTTTTTCGGCCTCCTAAAGTGACTGCAACTTTGATCTTCGCAGCTGCAGAAAGTAGCCCTAATTGTTTCACACATGTGAGGTGAATGACCCAAAAACAATCCTTATAATCTTTGATTTTCTCGTCCTTTCTCTCTTTTTCGCTAGACTTACTCAAACTTCATAAGCTTTAGAACGAACTTGATTGATGCCCTAACAAATGAGGTCGAGCTCTCTATTTATAAGCTTCATGTCACTCCTTATGGACCAACTTGACATTGTCCCTAGGCCAACTTGTTGCTTGCATCTTGACAAGGTCTTGGAGGGTCCTTTGACTCTATTTTGACTCAAATAAAATTTCCTTTACAATATATAACATGCCCAAACAATACATGATAGTGACTCAATTGACTTGTAGAATACATGACAAGCACTAGAAGCACTCAATGGGTGCTTGACCTAAAAATAAATTTCCCTCGAGCATGAAAAACATGCCTCAGGAACTACAATAATAAATTTATTTTTCTTTTTACATAAAATCATGATTACATGTCATTATGAAGACTGAAGCTAGTTACATATTTCAACACAAACAAGGATTCTGAAGTGGTACAAGGATACAAGACAACTTTAAGGAAAACATAAAGAGATGTGGGAGTTGCAATGGAAGTACTTCAAGAATTTGGAAGACTTGTAGCATCTACTGATAGCTTTTCAGATCGAGTAGCTCTAGATGATTGAGGCAATCTTGATCCTATTACTTGGTGGGGCTTCCATGGTGAGGATAGCATTCACCTCTCAACTCTAGCCACCAGGTTGTTATCACGGGTTGCTAGTTCCTCATCAACTGAGAGGAATTGGGGGTACATATGGCTTCATCCATTCAATAAAGCAAAAGAGGCTAGGAGAGGCAAAGGTTGAAGATCTTGTGTATGTTCATTCCAACCTACGTCTTCTATCACATGTTGAACCAGAGTATAAAAAAGGTCTGACCAAGATGTGGGATGTGGAGCCTGAGATCTCTAACTTGAACCTGACACTGAATGCCATGACTCACCTCAACCTACTTGAGGATATTGTTCCACCACCTGTCCAACCTACTGATGCAACTTCCTACATTCCAGGACCCCCATCATCTATTCATGACATAGAGTTGCAATATGCAAAAGAGAATGTAGATCCATTTGAGGATATGTAGTTAAACCTACTGCATATTATGATATTAGTAGAGTGATCATGGATGAGACCCATGATCATATCTATAATATATCTAATGGTTTCAGTTCTAAATGTTGTGATTTATATATGGAATTGATTTTTGAAATATAAAAGTGTTTTTTTTAATTTACAAAATATTATTATACTTTTTGTACTTGACATATCCTTGCCATATCCAGATCCTGGATTTTCAAAAATCTAGCGAATCTGGTTCCGGATCCTTATCTGAATCTTGGTAACTTAGCCTTGAGGCCTATGGAACATCAACTCCAAAAGTTAAATCCAAAATTATCATTACATAATAGAATATGTAATCAAATCCCATAATGAGAATCTTTCAAATGCAATTAAACCATCTCTTTTGAGAATAGTTAGAATTCATTGTGCGAAGAGGCAAGTAACACAAGACAGTATCAAGCTAGATGCCAATTCTACACATTTAGGAGACAAAATGAAATAACTGAAATGTAGTTTGGAAAGACTAGAGGTTGAAATGTAAAGAATGTAACCAGATTGGCTCTCCAACAAGGCTCTTGAAATGGTCCAGATATGAACCATGTCTCAGGAACAACAAAATATTACCAAAAGGAATTGGTCATGGGTGTGAGTGTGCTTGTCTAGTGTATTAGTCTGTCAATATTAGTACCTACACAACCAGAAGAGGAATGAAACATGAGAAAATCTATACATGGATGAATAACAAGGAATTACATGTTCTTGATATAGAGCCGTGTGGGAGTTTCCCTGGGACACTGATCTTCATATAATGGCTGTAAGGCCCTTTTATAGTCAGTTATATTGCTATGGCATTTACATGGTCACAAAAAGGATTTGAAGAATTTATTCTGGTTTCTTATTTTGTTTTCCATAGTTAATCCAAGTTTGAGCCATTTAAGTTGACTTCCTGCAATGTTGTACATAAATTCGTCTTGCTATTGCAGAATTTCCCCCTGTTCCGAGGATACAGGATTCCAGTTCACTGTAAGAGCCTCAAATACACAAGCTCACGGCCTAACACAGCACACTCACACAAACACATAACCTAAATCTGCTCTGTTACCACTTCCAATCCAATTCTCGTAAACAGCTCAATTATGCAACTCTGATATCACTCTTGGGAAAAATAATTCTCATTACATACAACTATTCATTTACAAGCTCTGGTATCAGTATTTAATAAATTTACATGCACAACATCATGCTTCATTGGAATGCATTAAATAAATATACGCTTCATGATCAGGGTAAAACATTCAAATTCTAAGTTCTAACCACCTCAATAAAAAATGATCGACCACAGTGATTTAGTTACTTTTTACACATAAGAAATTACATGATGGCATACAATACAGTTCATTAATCTCGTGACAAATAATTATTTCTCTCAGAAATTGACGAACATGAAACAAGTTACCAGACCAATTCACATCCCAACCACACCTGAGTCGGTGGGACAATAATAAATATGTCTGTGACAATCACAGAAGTCAATCTCTCATGCTTCACAAATTATATAATAATAATAGCAATCTGATTTTAAGATCAGAGCCAAACCAGACACCAAATCGGTGTATGAGACCCCTTTGTTTGTGGGACAAAGGACCCCCTGTACACAGCGTCTTCACTGCTACATTCTATGGACTCTGGACATATCCATACCTTACCCTGCTCTGTGTCTGAACTGACAAACACCTTGTTAGTCCCAACAAGATACAAGGGAAAAAATGTGGAAGATTAAGACTATTGCAAAGGTATCTGTTTTGCCATGATAACAATATACCTTACCGACCCCAACCAGTGCAAGAGAAAAAATATGCAACATTGATACTATCACAAAAAGACATTTTTGCTGTACTGACAATATATCTTGCTGACCAAAACTATATCACGGTCTCCTTGCTGGTACCAAGCAGGTCAAAGTAATAAGCAAAGCTTGATAACATTACAAAAGAAGTTCTGTGGCAACAAAAATAACTCTATTACAAATGTTCTGTGGCAATAAAAATAACTTGCTAGACACAATCAAGGGGTCCTTAACAACCCCAACTAGATCAAGGGAATTGTTACGAATCAATGACTTCTCAGTGACTCCAACTACAACAAGGAACATCCAATACACTTAAAACACTACGGCTACAAAGCTCTTTGCACTCAATAGCTCACTTTAGGGGCATCAAGTGGGTAGCAAAAGCAATAGTCAAAGCACAAAAGTAGAAGCATGAAAGCCAAAAGAAGAAGAAAACATTGAAGCGAAAGATACTCTTTTTAACCAATATTATTAGTCTCGAGCAATATGAACATTGACCACAAATACAGAAAGGGACATTAGCACCAATGATTTGGAGAGAACCTTCCATCTGAAAGCATTAGAAATGCCTCCTCCAATTTCTTGACTGCCATATCTGCTCCTTCTTTTGTCCTGAAAATAACAAGTGCTTCACCTGTTCCAACACGGATAATAACATTATTCTTATCTCACAAAACAAATGCTATTATGCAAAACAAAGTCTCCCAAAAATATATATTGACTAGGAATAGACCATCTAGGAAACAAGGATATCACTGATGAAAGCCATAATATATCCTATCAAAAGTTCTTTTGGTGTTCTTGATTAACAAAGCTGGATGCAGTACACTACATATCTATCCTACAATCCCATGCAGCTAGAATCTACCCATGATTCAGTCACCCAACTCACAAATCAAGAATACACTTGTGATACAGAAATAACTAGGATTTCACTGTAACACATTAAGCAAAACCGTACCACATTTTAGATTTGAAAAAGCAGTTCGAGGTATGACCTTTGCAGTACAGCGTTCCCCAAAAATATGCCACATAATATCCTGTCAGAAATTACATGATATGCAAATTCAGAAACATTAATTATTAAACAAATACCCATGAGCCATATATGCAGATAAGTAAAGTAAATCAACAGAAAATTCTAGAATTACTGGGTACTTCTTATCTGTCATACTATTAGGTAATCCCCATTGATAAAATGGAGACAAATACATTATTATGGAAATCAAGCACATAAAGAAACCAATATAAAGGATTCTCCATTTTATATTACATGGTGAGAAAGCAAAAGGTTTCTTTCTCATATGGGATTACAAACATGTTAAGTTAATCCACTTTATGTATGTCCAGTAGATCAAGAAACATAATAATGTGAAGCAAGACAAAAGCATAAAATAACCTAAGATGAAATTCACTTTATTAATGCCTAGGTCTACTATCTAATCAACCATTATAAGCTAGTATTTACTATAACACCCTCCCTTGATGGACAATCAACTAACTAAACCAAGCTTGCCCCAGGATTTTACATTATTTTCAGGACCTAAAGACTTGGTGAGAATGCCTGCAGCTTGGTCTTCTGTGGGACAGTACTACAGTGCGATAGATCCATCCTCTACAAGATGTTTGATAAAGTAAACCCAAGGAAGACTGGATTCATGACAAGTTTGATCACCTTTTGATTGTCATATAACAGGAGAGTTGGCCCTGTTTGCTGCATCTACACATCTAAAAGCATCCTCCTGAGCTAAACTGCCACACACACTCCTTGCACTGTTCCTTGATATTCTGCTTCTGTCGATGAAAGGGCTGCTGCTACATGTTGCTTCTTGCTGAACCATATAACTGCACCCATGCCAAGACTGAAAACGTATCTCAATCTGTATACTGACACAGTCGAGGGATTTTGTTTTTGTTATACAGAATGCAAGAGTCTAGTGTCCTTTTCACATATATCAGCACTTGCTCTGCAGCAGTCCAATGGTCTACCTTTGGCGTTGTCATAAATCTGGAAATGAATCTCACAGTCAAACTCAAATCAGGTGTGTGGTTGTAAGATATATCAAGCTACCCACAAATTACCTGTATACTAACTTGTTAGCTGCCTTAGAGTCGGCGTTGGCTAAAAGTTTCAACCCTTTCTCCATAGGTGTAGATGAGAATTTGCACTTACAGATCGAAAGCTTTTGCGAGAAGAGTAATGATGTTCAAGCATTCCAGATTACTCACATCAGACGTTATTATTGTCAACGTTTTGAGCCAGCAAGTGTGGCTCATCTCTGTCCTGAGGATAAGCCACACTTGCTGGCTTGAAACGTCAACAATAAAAGTCTGATGTGAGTAATCTGGAAATGCTTGAACATAATTCTGCAATTACTCATTCTGAACCATAGTTTTAAAATTCGGCCAATTCGAAACAGAAACGGCCGAGTTGATCCGTTTCATTGCCCAGAAATATGACTCGGTGGAAGAAACGGTTCGGGAGGCCGAGTCATGGCTGACTCGGCCAACTCGGCCATTTCCACATCTACTCGGCCGAGTCATTAAATCCAGCCAGTCACCCAAAAAAACAGGGGTTTTTCTAATTTTTTTTTAACTTTTTAACATTTAGCTGATTGTTGGGGACTCCAAGGTGTTCTCTAGAGTCTAAATTGGTTAAGTGCTATTTGGGGTCCATTCCCCTCTCCTAGTATTGATATGCTATTCAAATTTCATGGTAATGTTAAATTCTTAAATTCTTAAAGTAAAAGTGACATTCTCCTTAATCTTCATTTTCATCCTTTTACTTAAATTTTTAACATTACCATGAAATGACTCGGGATGTTTGAGAGTGGTTCCGGCCTCATTGGATTTCATATGGAGAAAGTAGAATTTTAGATTTCATTCAAAATCCTGCAGATTATCAGTTTTTCAGGATTTCAAGATTGGAGAATTACAATGTTTCCATTGAATTTTGTCATGTATTAGGGTATGGAACTCGTATTTAATCAACAGCACCAATCCCTCTGTGTACCTTGATGTTAGTGACATTGGTTGTCGAACTCCTCCGGGATTCGCTCCCAAACCAGGAGCTTCTGAAAATGTCGCTCCCACTCCCGTTTTCGCTCTCGCTACCCACTTTCGCTCCCGCTCCCAAGTAACACTGAGCCAGATGATGTTGGCAACTCTAGCAGTTGCCAGTAGCACTAGTCACAAAATTTTGTTGTAGAGGCCATTTATAGCCTCCTTGGTTATGTGTTTTTGTTTTGATCTCTATATCAACATCGTGTATGTATTGGACAGTGCCCTAGGTGCCATTTTGATATAATGGATATATTCATGAGCCTACTTTGATCATATGTTGTCTTCTATCTATATTCTAATGCTGTGTGTTTGGAAACATGAATGAAAATCTTTAAAATTATGTATTTTTATAAAAAATAAATATTTAATGTATTTTTTACAACGACCGAGTCATTGAAATCGAGCCAGCCGAGTCGATACCGAGTCGGAGTCAGAGTCGGAGTTTTAAAACATTGTTCTGAACCTGTCAAGCAAACTCCTGAGTCCTGACATATTCTTTTTGTGAAACAAAAAAGCTGCTACCCATTTGACAATCATCCACACTTAGAAGGCCAGGATCAATCATGTCAAAAATTTTGCTCTTATTGGATTTGACTTGTTCTATAGCACTTTGCTTACTACCTATAATAATGATATCATCTGCATATGACCAAAATAGCAATATCATTATCAACTCTTTTGACATACATATCGGAATCTAAAGAACTCTGCTAGAACCCCGAATCATTGAAGAATCTACCAATTTTGATGTACTATGCCCTAGGTGTCTACTTCAGACCATATACAGCGTTCTTTAGTCACCAAACCAATTGCTCCTTGAAACCTGAAAACCCTGTGGTTGATACATGTAGCCATGTTCCTAAGAATTTTCATTAAGGAAGGCACTCTTCACATCCCTCTGATGGACCTTCCAACCAAATTGTGCTACCATGCCTAGAACAAGTTGGATGGCACTCATCTTTGTTGTAGGAGAAAAGGTCTCCTCATAATCAATGCCCTCTCACTAAAAGAGCTATTTTGGAACCAACCCTGTTTTGAGCTTGTCAAGTGCGCAAACTACCTTGTACTTTGTGTTACCGCCCAAACTAGTAGGGTGTCAAAGAGGAGCACTTGCTAGGTCAAAAGCAACAATGAAGCTAAAGCCCATTGTCATCACAACTAAAGCTTCCTACTCTTTATGGACTTTCACTGATGGGAGGAGACTCGATATATATAGAGAATCAATTATGGAGGATATATCAACTAAGATGGATGTGAAGTGATCTCAAAGACCCCTTCCTAGGAGAGACTCAATAGTGGGACTTGCTTGCTTTTTAAGCAAGGTACAAGTCTTCTCGAAAAAGGGGATGAGGATTTAGCGGCTAAGTTTAAGGAGTGTGAATTGTAAAGGAGTTTCCCAATCCCTACAATGCTTATGCAACTTAGTTCCCCAAATGGTTATTGAAGAATTACCTTTGATAAGGTATGGGACCACACGGGACCAAGTGGACCCAGTGCAAATCAAAAGGAGGGAATTTAGCAACCAATGATGAACTTGACCTAAACCATGAGAAGGGGATCGAAGAAATACTTTTCACCTAAAGGTGTAAAATTATCCCTATGAAGGACTAGCCTAGGGAAACTTTGGGCAAAAACTGATCTCGAGGCTACGGCTTGGGATATCTCACAACCCCACCCGTCATAATTCCGTCAGATTTGGAGGCCTAGGAGACGCAACATCACAGTCGAGGCCAAGAGATCGAAATGTTTCTATGGGAGGTTTGTCGAGAAATGATGCCCTAGGAGCCCTAATGTGGCTAGACCTAAAATAAAGGAGGAGAGGTGAAGAAAAATGATTATTTAAGTGATCACCTTATGGTAGACCATTGCCTAATCCTTTGGGGAGATTGGATTCACGAAGAATATCATAATGGACTTTGTTTCTAGGTCAAGGAGGCTTCAAGGACAATTTCACTTGTCATTAGGGAGAAGGAGAGTGACCTTAAAAGCTTTTACACTTCGTTTTGCAAGGTAAGATGGCTTGCCAAGATAAATTCAACAATAGTATTATCCCTAGGAGAATTCGTTCAACATACATGGCCCATATATAAAGAGATGCTATATAGAAACATAACCCCACAATTTCACAGTAAATGCATGCAACAATTAGCCCTAATATAGTGAAAATCTCATCATCAATGCATGCGACAAAGTAAAAGAAGAAACAACATTAAATTTGTACTTACATGTAAGAAAATATATCCACCCATCAATAAACTTGCCAATTAAGAAGCTCCAAGATAAGAAAAGTCAATCCATACATCAAAATTCATCCATGCTCCAAAATTTCGTCCACCAAGAAGGAATAGCAAAAATCTCAAAAGAGATACAAGTCCAAACCAAGTGATGATGAGAGATGAACTCTCATCATTTGTATTTATACACTCCTAATGAATTCGATTTATCTACTTGGGCCTACATTAGCCCCTAAAATAAAAATAATGTGCAGATAACTAACTTTTGGTCACAAGCCCACCAAACTAGCTCATAAACAAAATAGCAAGCCTCTCAAGAGGTCGAATGATCAATACTACATGTCATTGGGCCCTCTAAGAAACTTGATGAAGTCCATAAGTGCCATAATGATGAAAAGGACTTCCAAACGTAATGGACAAGGGGTTGGCCCCTTATTCTCCACATAATAAACATGTGGTGCTCCCAATAGGTGTGAGGGCACACAAGTGACCTCATGGGTCTCCAAATAAGTCGAAGATGCATGTAGACCATTTGTAAGGGCTCAGATGATGATGTAAGAGATGCCACGTCAGCATACAAGTCCTGGGTCATCTGCCAAGTGCATGGTACAACTGTGGGGTTGGCTGGACAAGGGTTAACGAGATGCATCTTCGTCGTCCAATAGGTGAATCTCGAGTAGTCTTTGAACATCTCTGGGGATCCACGGAGTGTTGTCTATTACTGTGGAGGTCCATGGTTCTCAACGCACACCCTAAGTGTGCCAATGTAGCCCTCTGGAGGGTTAGGACCCTGGATAGGGAGACCAAACCCAAAATGGATACCCCTTGCAATCCTGCATAATACCGAATGTGTCCCCTAGCCTTCCAGTACAACTAGTGATCAAGGAAATCGAGTAAAAGAGCTTACAAACCATGGATAACAGGTGGGCACTTCATAATGGCATGCCCTTCCATAGTGGGCTTTGGCATGTGCTAATGTCTCCAAGCTCCAAATCGGGTTAACAAAGTATCCTATTAGGCGATTTCTACTTCTAAAGGGGATGGCATTTCCAAGGTACATCTTTTAAAGGGTGGTGGCATGTGATAAAGAGATGAATGGAGTAGGGGATGAAAAGGGTCAGCCCTAAGCCACATGTTGGGGTACAAGGGTAGCTAATAAAAGGGAAGCCCACACTTGGGTATATAATGTATAAGAGGGAGCAATCGTGGTACACGAGTTGCCCCGGCCTTGAATGTTTTCCATCCTTCTTTATATGCCTTTTGCCTTTTATGATTTTTCTCTAATTAACTGCTTGGGGCTCAAGGGATAACAGCATGATGTGTGAGATATAGCAACGGATAACCCCTTTAAGGTAGGGCGTTCATTGCCCAGTGGGCTTGGGATGATCATGGGTTCTTAAATGATAAAAGAAGCCCATCTGGTGCATGTAGGAACCAGGGTGATGGGGTAGAGCTCATGTATTGGCTTTTGCCCACGTGCTAAATGTGTTTGTCACAGCCATCTTTTGCATTGTCTGGTACATTTTCCTATTGATTATGGCCAATTATGCTTTTACTTTTCTTTTCAGCTGCATCAACCTCTGGGGCATCATTCCAGGCTCGACCCAAGGTGTGGGCAAGGGTTAGGGGAAGGAGAAGGCTAACCATATGTGGACCCAGTGGAGGAATGTGGGCCCAGGTGGCAGAAATGATGAATGGGGTTGTAATGAGTGGAAGGGGAGTAATATATATGGATGAGGAAGCGGGATCACACAAACAAAATCAAGGTTTCCCATGTAGTACCATCACTAAAGTCCAAGGGTCAGTAAAAAGATCCCACAGGAGTAGGGTCTAAGGTTAACATCCAAAAGAGGTCTAGGGGACAAGAGCACAAACCTAGCCCACTCTTTCCACTAAATCCCCCCATTAATCCATGCCCAAAAGTGTCCAATACTCAATTACCAAATGACAAGGCATACCTTTAGTTTCAGGAGGCCCTCCTTCAAACATATGATCATGACAGCTGGGTGAGGGACCACATGGCTAGCTTAGGTGGCAGAAAAATGACACAATGAGCTACTTGGTGGTTGCAAGGGTTTGTTCGTTGTCGGTTGAGAACCATCTTGGAGGAAAAGAATCTCCTGGGGGTATCATCCACAAAATGGCGGGTAACACTTTCTACACCCATTCGCAATCAATGGGTTTCTTACCTCGTGGAAGTACTATTATGTTCGAAGTCTGATTTTTCATCAAGCTCTCATGTTCGACTACCATGCCCTTGTTGAATTTTTTACCAGCGCAATGCTTAGAATAATTTTCATATTTTCACAACATCAAAATATTATTAGTATTATTTAACACTTCTTTCATAAAGCAAAGATAAGAAAAATCATTCATAAGCATAAAGGAGTAGTAGCAGATCACAGTAGAAATACCAAGAAACCATAAGAAAAGAGACACAAAAATTAGGCACACAGCCAGAGCAAAACGCACAAGGACAAAACCCAAGAAAAGTTCTTCCTTATGAGAGAGATTTTCTAGATTCATTAAAACATCATAAATAACAAATAGCAAAATAATAGCCAAACTAGTAACCAAAATCATGATCAAGTGCCATGTTAAAATCCAAGCACCTGAAATTTCGCCCCTCCCTAAAATTTCGGCCTCCTCAAACTTCGGCCATCCTGTAATTTTGTTGGATCAGAGATGCATGAGACTAAGTTGATGTGCGCAAATGAGGAGAAACTATCTCCTTTACATAGCCTTCAAGTGGGGATCAAAATGGGTACCACATGGGGGCCCACCCAACCTAATAAATTTGGAGGCAACTTTTAAAAAATTCAAATTTTCATTTATTTTACAAGATGAAAATACAAACCATGGCTACCATATTTTCCAACTCTCTCTCTTAGCCATAGAGGTACTTTTCATTCTCTCTCTTAAGATCAATCTCCCCAACCAATCAAAGGTCTCACAACCCACAGCTTAGGGAAAAATCATCAGTCTCATCATAAGGAAAGATACATAGCACTCATCTCAAACCATCTCCCGGACCAAAAAGTCTCGCGGCAAACATCCTATAAGAGGAACCACCAATACATCTCTTGGACCACAAGGTCTTTCGACACACAGCCTACAAGGGAAATCAACAACACATATCTCGGACCACAAGGTCTCTCAACACACAACCTACAAGAGGAATCAACAACACATCTCCCGGACCACAAGGTCTCTCGACACACAGCCTAATCAACAATACATTTCCCAAACAACAAGGTCTCTCAACACAACCTACAAGAAGAATCAACAATACATCTCCAAACCACAAAGTCTCTCGGCACACAGCTTATAGGAGGAATCACGATGCTATGTAATCAATGCTTCTTCTCAAAAGGATTCTCATCCATTACAGTTTCTTCACATCACCCAGTTCAATAGCAAAAAGTGTAACCATGGTGGATCTCAGTACAATTCAACAAACAACAATATCCAGTTTGTTCATCCAACTCCAACCAAGATTTTTGTCAAAAACAAACATTAGCAACTATCAACGATAATAGATTTCAGCAATGGCTTCTCATAGAAGCAAGCATTAGTAGCCATATAGATCATCAAACCAATCAAAGAGTTAACCAAGTCACCATCAGGGTTTAGCAGCTTTATTAATCATTCATCATAGAGATGTCGATTGACCTTCAATACATTGTGCCAAAGATATCACCAGGTTCATGCCTCAAAACTTAAAAGTAGCTCCCTCTTACACAGAAGTCCATTACACAGAAGGTTCATGACACTTCTTATCATTATTGACATGAGAACCAGTGTTGCGAAAATCGTGATATTATCACGATAACATCAAAAAATCGTGACTTTTTTGAATCGCCGATAAACGCGCCCAATTACCACGCAATTTTTTTCGAAAAAAATTGGCGGAAAAACCACAATAACTTCAAAAAAGCGCGATTATTTCAAAATTATCATGATTCAATGGGAAGTTATCGCCAGGGTGATGGACAATGCATTTTATAAGGGAAAACATGAATTTTTTTTGTCATTTTGAACAGACAACGGCGTGGATTGAGATTTGAGTAGGAGAGGAACCCTGGAAGGCGTCTACTAGGGCATAGGAGGAGGAAGCATGGAGGATTTTAGCATCCCAAGCAAGAGAACTTCGTCTTTGGATCAAAATTTCTTCAGCAAACCATGGTTTCCAGGTATAGACACCAAATTTGGCCATTTTGTTTTGGTTTTTTTTCTTGTTTTTTCTTGAGTTTCTATAACCCATTGATTATCAATGATTTTTGAGTGGATTTGATGGTGTTTTTTTTCATTTTTGTTGCATAGAGTGGAGAGAGTTCATTTTGGATTGAGTTGAGGTTTTTTTGTTTGTTTGTCAAAAATTCAATGTGTTGTGTCATGTATGTAATTTTTTTTTTTTTTTTTTAACTTGCAATTCTTATTGTGCCATAGGTTCAGCTTCAAAGTTCAAACTTCATCTTACATTAAAACTCAAGAGTTCAACCAAGTTACAAACATGCCAAGGAAATTGGACCCTCTATCGGAATTTGGTGAACCTGATAGAGGGTTTGATAGATTGAACTTGTCTTGCAAGTTGTGTGGGCAACATATGTCGAGGGGGTTTATAGATTGAAGTATCACCTTGCACAAATTCTTGGACATGATATAGAGCCTTGCAACAATACAAATGCGGAAATCATCCGAAGAGCCATGAGATCATTGGAAAAATTAGATCAAGAGAAAGTGGCCAAAGCAAATTTGAAGAAGCAACTAGCATAGAAAGTGTTAGGGGGTGAATCTGAAAGTGCCATTGGTTCTACTTCAGCATCAATGTCTACAGCCAACCATGTAGTTGCCTCATCATTTTTTGTTCTTAGAACCACGCCTGGTTCACAACCATCTATCACTTCAATGCTTAAAAAAAATGAGAAAGAACAAGCTGACAAGTTGTTGGGCAAGTTTCTCCTTCGGAGTGATATTCCTTTCAGCGTTGCAAGAAATAATCTATTTTTCCAACCTGTTGTTGATGTTATTGCAACTGTTGGCCCAGGGTACAAAATCCCTTCTTATGATGACTTTAGAGGCCACATTCTTCAAGATGAAAAGGTTGACTGCACCAAAAGATTGGAGGAATTTAGGGCATCATGGGCACAAACAGGATGCACTGTGATGTCAGATGGTTAGACCGACCAAAAGGGGAGAACCCTTATAAACTTCTTGGTTAGTTGTCCCAATGGGACAATGTTTATGAAATCTATTGATGCATCTTCACATATCAAAGATGCAAAATCATCATGTGATTTGTTGGATGTGTTTATTTTGGAGGTGGGTGCAGAACATGTTGTCCAAGTCATAACGGACAATGTTGCAAATTATGTTGTCGCTAGCAGGATGCTTATGGAGAGGCATCCTACTTTATTTTGGACACCTTGTGCTGCACATTGCATTGATTTGATGTTGGATGACATAGGAAAATTTTCCTTTATCAAAGATATTGTTGACTCATCAAAAAGCATTACAAAATTTATATATAATCATGCATTTGTGCTTAGCTTGATGAGAAAATTCACCAACAACAAGGAGTTGGGGCGCCCCGCCATTACACGGTTTGCCGCCAGTTTCATATCTCTTCAATCCCTCTTGAATTCCATGTGGGATGTGAAGAGAATGTTTCTTTCAAAGGAGTGGTGTGCTTTGACAATGAGTCGCAAACCAAAGGGAGAGGCCATATGCAAATTAGTTTCATACCAAAAAGACTTTTGGGCAAGAGTGTAGGAGGTGTGCACCATCACTGAACCTTTGGTAAAGCTTCTTCGATTAGTCATGGTGATAAGCCCGCAATGAGCTATTTGTATGAGGCCATGGACAAGGCCCAAAGAATTCATTCGGGCATACTATGATGATAAGGGAGATGAGGGGTTTCAAAACAACTCTTCCTATGGGAAGTGATTGATGAACGATGGAGCAACACACTCCATCATCCCATTCATGCTGCAAGGATCTACCTGAACCCCACATTTTCTTACCCATGTGGGTTCTTATTTGATGTTGAGATCATAGATGGATTCTTAACCTGTGTTCAGAGGATGGTGTTATTTCCAGCAGAACATGCAGAAATCTCCAAAGAAATTGAAATATACAGGATGCTTTCAAATGGTTGTAACTGATAGGAAGACTACAATGCCAAGTATTTTCAAATTTCATTGTCTCTTCAAGTTCATAACTTCATACTTTGCTTCAACTTTCAAATTTCATTTTTTTCTTATGTTTATCTTATTTGTATTTTTGTTGTAGATGCATGGTGGACTCGCTATGGTGCCAAAGTACACCATCTATGAAAGCTTACCATTCGAATCCTCAGCCAAACATGTGGCTCCTCAGAAAGTGAGCGCAACTGAAGTGTATTTGAAAAAATACACAACAAGAAGCGCAACAAGTTAAACTTAAAACTTAATATATTCCAAATTTCCAATTAATTTTTTGAATTCATTAAATAATATTTTTTTGATAATTATTATTTTATAATCTTTGTACATGTTGGAGACCTAGCGACTAAATGACATGGTCTACGTCTACTACAATCTTCGATTGTGGGTGAAGCAACTTGAGAGGATACCTGATATGGAGGCCATCTCAATGGATGGAATTGACACCACTGCTGCATGGAGGGTTGATGCCGAGAAGCCTCTCATGGAGTCTACCAATGATTGGTTAGAGCAGGAGGTAGTGGAAGGCGTAGAGGGGGAGGAGGACGAGGAGCAACAAGAGGAGGAGGTGACACCACCTACCCAGGCTACCCCTACCACCAGTAGGGGACGTGGTCTACCTCCTATAACTCCTACTTCTTCAACTTCTAAAGCACAGTAGAGTCCACTGCCAACTCCATCGGCATCTCTACATCTAGAGGGAAAGGAAAAGCTATTGCATTTTCTCGCAAGCGGGGTAGAGGAAATCAGTAGTATTAGTTATTTGGTTCATTTCATTGTATATGACATTATGACTCATGATATGAGATACATTATTATATTTTTTGTTGATATTTTGAAGTTGAGTTGGGACTCAAGAGTCAGGACTTACTATTCAAGACATGATTCACTCTTATGTGTGATGTAGGACTAGAAATTATATTACACCTCTTATATATTAGTTCTTTTATCATATTTATGTTCAATGTATTTATTTTATGTTGTAGATGCTTTAGATATTAAAATTTTGAAAAAACGAATATTTTTGTATTTTACAATTTTGTCCTAATTATTTCCCGATTTTAACGATTTTTTCCGACTTTTTCCCCTTGTCGATTTACTCCCGATAACGATTTTCTCAACATTGATGAAAATGCTCTACAATACATCACTTCATTGATATATATCACAGTTGTGAGAGCATTTGTCATACATATCATTCACATAGGCATAGGGATTTCTGTCATTATTCATATATCACATATCAAGGTTCTATTATTTAAATCTAGCCCCTTTTGGTTTATCTGTTCATCATACTTATGACTATATAATTAAGGGTGTTGTGTTTATTAACATCCTCCTTATATATGTCACCCCAATACTATACCATAAGAAAAACAACAGCATATACTCCACAACTCACAATATTTGTTGAAGTGCATAATTAAGGTTATATAGTTTTTTTTTTTCTTGGTGGTATCTATACAGTTTTGGTTTTCTTTCCTATTCCCGTGGCACCTAAAGATAAAATGATTGACGTTGTATCACTACCTTGGGTAAGTCATATTGTAGGCACCCTCTGCGACGAATTTGCATGTAGGACATAGGAATTGGATGGTTGACTCCTTTGGACATGTGCTCCAACCAAAGGATACCACGTCCACCAGGTCCAGTGCGTCCCATGTGACGATCAGTGCCTGGCTACAACAAATGATGGATATGCATTGTCAAACCTCCAAGGGTGATGATTTCCCCCATCCAACCCTAACCATTACGCCTTGGCTCATTCAGCTTCAGTTGAGGTTATTCGTCATTGTGAGTGGGTGTTGTGCCTGAAGAGCACCTCTATCAACTCCCTATACCAACTGGTAGTTGTATTTCTCCTCAGAGTCGTTGTGGCGAGCATGCTTCTTCCTTGGTTCAAATTTAATCCTCAGCAATGTGCCTAGTAAGGGTTGTAATTTAGTTTTTTTCCTTCCTTCGTTTTCTAAATTCCTACTATTGCTTTTTGTTACCATATTACACTTGTTTCTTTTACTATTACAGGGTGTTCACAAGCTTTGTGCTTCACTTGGCTTCGAGCTTTTTTTTTCCCTTTAGGGCACATGTAATGCGAGACCTCCAAGGGCGATGATTTCCCCCATCCAACCCTAACCATTACGCCTTGGCTCATTCAGTTTCAGTCGAGGCTATTAGTCATTGTGAGTGGGTGTTGTGCCTGAAGAGCACCTCTATGAACTCCCCATACAAACTAGCAATTGTATTTCTCCTCATAATCGTCGTGGCGAGCACACTTCTTCCTTGGTTCGAATTTAATCCTCAACAATGCACCTAGTTAGGGTTTTAATTTAGTTTTTTTCTTCCTTCGTTTTGTAAATTCCTACTATTGTTTTTTTGTTACCATCTTACACTTGTTCCTTTACTGTTACAAGGTGTTGACAGGCTTTGTGCTTCACTTGGCTCCGAGCTTTTCGTTCCCTTTTGGGCACCTATAATGCATTTATTCTCTCAATACTCACGAAATGCCTGAATCTTTACAAAATCAGACGTTAGGGTACTTCCAAATTACAGGTATGGGGTTGCGTTGTTGTAAACTTTGTCTACAGATTTTCTTTGGCAATAGGTTATACTCTATTAACATGCTCCTATTCCAATCTATGATTAGTTATATTATTCCTATGACTAATTGGTTCATGAAGTCAAGGCAACTCCCACTTCTAATTTCTTCCTTCTTTGCCTACATGTCGGTTGCAATCCTATCACTCATGGTTGCTTTACTGTCTGATTCTAGCGACAGGGTTGATTTGTCTCCACTTCCTGTGGTTAATTTTTTTTAAGTATGGCTCTTTTAGGTGTTTTTAGGGAAGCCAAAAAAATTAAGGGATTATCACCATATTGGCGCAGACCCTTTCTGGATAGCTCGAATATGTACCTATACAATATGAATTAGTTATGTAGTTGAGGCCCCAGAGCTTGAGTTGTTGTTGATACTACACGTATATTGAATTGGAACTTTCAAAAATTCTTATATATATATATATATAGAGAGAGAGGAGAGAGAGAAATGGTTTATAATATATGGAATGGTTAGATATTTTCTCAATTCTCTATTGTGGTCCATTGTTTAATGTTAAAGATTCCTTTACTACTACATGTTCTAGGTGAAAATTTTGTAAATTACTTGTCATTTCGACTATAATGTCATTCCTTTACTACTGCATGTTCTATGTGACAATTTGTACATTACTTGTCATTTCAGCTATAATGTCATAGCTAAGGAAAAACTACCTTGTTCACTGTTTTAGTTACTTGTGTGTGACTACCACTCATAGCTTAGCATATAACTTTGTGCTCTAGAGACTCGGTCTCACGACAGTCCATACCCTGTTTCCATTTCTCCTCAGGTTGTTCTCATGTTTACCCTAATACTACTTGCTCGTCTAGCCATAAGTTTAGTGCCCTGACGTCATAAAGGGACCAATAGCTTAGGCAAATTCTTTAGAATTTCCAATGCTCTTTAGTTCCGAAGTTGCTTTCAATTACTCTAGAAATCCAAGTGTCTGTTGGGTTTGTGGATTTCTCTGCACTCGCTACAATCTATGTTGATTACGTCGTGTGTTTTCCTCAGTTTTATTGTCCTTAAGTTAATGCCTTAGTTTCACATAGGTCGCAGAAGCAAAGCTTAATCTTTCTTGGAGCTATAATTTTTTTCTTTTTAAAAAACAAACTACAGCGTTGAACAAATTGAAAAGTATAATAATACAATTCCTAACGAGATAGAAAATTTCTTTTATTAACTTGTTCTCCAATGGTTCATCTCAGTAATAATTCATTCCTATGCATTTCCAAACTTGGATGTTTATATTTTGACGGCCTCCAAATGTACCGTGGCCCAACTTTGGTGCTTCCATTGCGCCCAGCTAAATCCAACAACTACGAACAAAAAACATCATCCCAACATTTTCATGCTAGTTCTCCTTATACCTCTGAGGTGACCTTCCGGAACACATCATCCTATTTTCCCCATCCTGACGATTCCTATTTGTTCTCCTCTGTTACCTATTAGGGCCTCATTACCAGACTTGCATATATGGTGGGGCCACACAGCCGCCTTCTCCCATTGTCCCGCCACTCCAACTTTCGACTACCACTGCAGCTTGTGCCAAGTCCCCTTGATTCCCTGGTCCTGGCGCCCTCCTTGATGCACCTCTTTTCCTTTTCAAGGATCATACCGTCGAGCTCACCTGTAAGTGGGACCACCTCTCGACCAATCAAGGTGAACAACTTGACAACGCGGCTTGACTTATGTCATCATGCATACTTCCTCTCAGCGCATACATTCTTGTTGCCCTTTGTGCCTCCAAGCAGTGGGCCTAGCTGGTCGAGCGCCCCGTCAGCCATGTTGCTCCTTTATGTTGTTAATCAAAGCTTCCAAGGGCACGGCTCTTGCTCTCGGTTGACACCCCATGCTAACTCACCCTACTTCCTTTTTTGTGCAGTCTCGTGAACGACCCGGGAATCGATCCGTCGAGCCAACTTTTTAAGTGGCCCACCTCTCAACCAATGGCGTAATCATTGAGCTAGCATGTCTTCCAATGCATCCCTCATAACGACATCCCTGTTGATCCCTTTTGCAATGCAACTAAAGCTTCTGGGATAGAAGCTATGGGCCACGTCACCTTCCCTTCATCCAATCGCAATAGGGGAGATCTAGGCACGCCAATATTAAGCCTCCATGGCTAGGTTTCTGCAAAGTTGAAGGATAAGGCTAGTCAACTACATCATAAGTTTCAGTCTCTGCCCTCCTTCGTCGCGACACTCCTCCAATTTGATCTCTGCCTTGGCCCATCCAAAGAGAACTTATCAGATCTTCAGCAACGCCCTTGATTTTGTTATCGGTGGATATCACCAAAGCCTGTTTGCCTTTTTGTGCCTATCGCCTTTGGTAGGTCTCTTCAGCCATGGCTCAACCACAATGACTCTGCAGTCATCAAGATTTGCTCCAACATTCAATAATGATTGTGATGGCTTACTAAGGCACCTGCTGACGCTACCCCTGCTAAGCTTAGCGCAAAACTGATCCTCCCAAGTCTATGGGAGTTATAAAATACCAAAAGGCCCCTAAGTAGATTAGCAATCCCTAATTATCTGTAAGTTAAGGGGCACCCTAAGGCTTGCAATGCCTTGACCAGCAACACTGTGCAGCTTGTCGAACCCCAGCACTACTGAAAATGCAACGCTGAGAAACCTCTAGCATAGAGTCACATGTTATTACAATTAAAAGAGAAATACATCCTCGACATCAACACATGCCTCATAAACTTATTCACAAAATAAAAACACACACACACACACACACATATATATATATGCACAGACACAGACCCTGTCAAACAGGTTGTCTCCTTTGTAACTTTTACTCAGTAATAGAAGGGTTCATATGCTAAATATTGTAATGGTTGAATCTAGTTCTTATGAACCATTTTGATGCCTTTAACTTGTGACATCTTTATTATTTATTATGTCGTAGTCTGGTTCAGGACCATGAACCATTTCAACACTTTTCTACCTTGCACATTATGTTATCTGATATATGTTATTAACAACACTGGAATACATTTCAGAAAGCACAATACAACACATGTTCAATACATTTATCAGCATCATTTTAATTGTTAAATGCAACCCATGTTCATTATAATTATAGGCACCATTTCCATGTGTAAATGTAAACACATACATGCATTGTCGGTTAAACAAATGCAAAAGAGAGCACTTACTTGTGATTTCGGGGAAACTAAGTCTGGGACAAGGACTCTCCACCCAACCATAGATAGTTGCAGCGAATCTCACTTGCAATTGTCACCCCCAAGCCAAATTCCAAAGACTGAGAGGACTTTCTTGGGACTCAAACATTGCCAACAGATAAATTCGGATCCAAAAATCTTGCTATCTCTCTTTCCCCCAATAGAGTTGTAGCACAACCAGTACACTAAAGTACTATAGTTCCACCACAAATACAGGGAGTCTAGAACCAAAACAAAGTGAATAAACAATAGCGAGTTTCTCATAAACTTTCAGGAAATTTTCCAAGAGTAATTAATTTCTCCACCCCAACCCTCAAGAATTTATGAGAAAGGTCATCTCCACCCTATGGGTCGTGGGGACTCGAGAGAATTCCTCCTTTGCTAAATTTTTTCTTTCAAACCCCCGCTAACCAGAAAACTCGTCCCCTTCTTCGAAGCTCTACCGCTACTTTCTTGTTGAATGTTGAACAAATGATCCAATATGCTTGAATTAATGAATGAGGAATGATGTTTCCATAAGGTTGAAACCCCTCTTTTCCTTTGTTGCTTTCTCTTTTGCATTGGCATTTACTATATCGTCCTTGTTGCCTTGCAAAAATGTCTAGTCTTCATAAATTTCTTGTCTTGTTTGCCTTGTTGTGGTTCTCAAGAAACACGGCTTGTGTACTTCTCTTTGCAGCCCATTTTTAATTCAGAAACCTATTTATTAAAGGCACACCAACCAACCTTTAATGGTTGTCCAAACAGTCTAGATTCCCTGCATAAGGAAACCTTACACATCCCAAGCAAGCCACTTCCTCAGCTCTGGAATCTGTGTCCCTTTGGCTCAGCCCATTTTAATTTTATTTTAAAAGTACTTACATTGTGTACATAAGGATGAGAAATAGGGTTGTTACAAATAAAAACACATCACAGAAATTGACACACTTTTCTCAGGAAACCCAACATGGAAAACCTGCATGCTTGAAGTGGTTATTTTATTGATTGTCTTGGAGCAATTGAATCTATTAGAAAGCAAATTGTCTCACTTGAGAAAGCGTTTTGATGTACTTACAAATCTCAATTGATACGGTTAATCTCGGTTGGCCTAGATCACTGCTTGATCTCGGCCCTCTAGCTTGCAACCAATCCTCTATTGCCTCCTTGACTTTCTTTGCAAACCCTATTGTCTTGCCTCAATTTTGCTCCTCCTTCCTTGTGCACCTAGCATCTTTATTCCTTGTGTTGATCTCTTATTTCCTAGTGCACTTCAGACCCTATTTTCTAGCGCACTTCAGCCCCTATTTCTTAGGACCCCAACTCCTTCCTACACACAACCAACTCCTATATACTTAAGCACTTGTTCTTCCTATTTCTTAGGAAACAAGTTCCCTGCGCTCTCCACAATCAAGGCTCTTCTCACAAACTCGTGAGTTGCTTTCTCTCACAACCTTGTGAAAAAAACAATGCTTATTCCTTATGCCTACGTCCTTCCTTTATAGGCCCAATTCAAACATGCAATAAGGCCATGTTCCAAATTTAAAATTTGAGTTGTGATGGAGAGTTAATTGAGTGTTACTCGCTCTCCTTCCATTCATCATTGGAGTTGTTAACGCGTGCTCTCTCCAATCAACACTGGAGATCTAACTCGCTCTTTCTTCAATCAACACTGAAGACTAACTCGCTCTAACTAAACAGCTAACTACCACCTCGTTTTGTAGTCAAACCAATGAAGACTTCCACTTAACTGAAGCTCCAACTCTACACATGTTAACTTGATGATTATTCAAATAAACTAGAAATAACTCATCCTAACTAAAGTGTAACTCATGAGGACAATCCAAGGTCTTCATTGGCTAAGGTACAAGCCAGAAGGCCTTGCTAGCTACATTTTCAACATTGAATTAACTACTAGTAATCTTGAAGGATCACTCCAAATACATCCTTGAGGACTTTTGATGACGGTGCCACTAAACTTGATCTCATTGTAATATTTTGTGATGTTATCTTCTTCATATAGGAGAATGTCAAAAATTATTCTTCATGTTTAAGATGAAGGTACTTAGTGTTTTTAGCTAGATTGAACCAAGAATTATGACCTATCGCACATAGGCATAACATTGAATTTGAATATGAATTTATTGCAATTGATAACTACCTGTAAGTCCTAAATTTCATATTGCTTTTCACCAAAAAAAAAAAAAATTGGTATACTAGGCCTTCCAATTAATAATTGATTTGCGAAGTCAACATTGATGTAATTTTTTTCACAGTTTACACCAATAATGATGTGATATCTTTTTTCTTGAATACATTTTTATGTATTAATACATGAGTTTGGAAGACCTTTATAAAAAAAATCTGCCTCCCTAATAAAATTCATTATTAAGATTTCTTTCAACTTTTCCACGTAATTAAATTACATTTAGATAATACCCTTATCTCTTCCTTCATATATCTTTTCTCCTTCCAAACTTGAAATGTTTCTTTCTCACCAATTGATATATATATATATATATATTATATATATATATATATCACTACTTTCGTTACAATAAAACTTTATATACAGTGAGTAGAATAATTTTCCTTTTTAATGCGGCCTTTTAACCTTTTTTCAAACCTTAATTTATTCCTCCTAGATATTTATCATTTTGGAGGGTTGCAACAGTTGTTTTGACCACTGCATCACCCTCCCCATTCAACCTTCTTCCCACAGCAGCCACACTAGCAAGTGAATTCTTAATTTCTATAGTGGAAAGGTACAAGATTGCAGGTGCATGACAGAGGCAAAATTGGGTAGTGTACAGACTAATGGTAGACGGTCAAAGCCAAATCACTAATATAGAGCAGAATTTGCAGTGCCAGGCGCATATGTTTGTTGGTTTCACTATGAAAATTGATAGCTGAAGACAGCATATCTATGGTCAACTGCTCGAACCTATACAGAATAGCATATGGGAAAATTGTGAGATGATAAATGCTCTCTCTCTATCTTATTTCTCCAACCAAGGATCTACAATAGACTTTTATTTTCCTGGCTTACTTGGTTCTTCATTTCACTGTGATGTCTGACGGTATCATAAACTGTTGGCAGCAACCAATGTTCACAAACTTCAATATATGGCAGCAAATATCTTCAATTTGGAGCAGATTTCCTATAATTTATAAGATCAAAAGCCGAATGTGGTCAAAGACCTTGAGATCACAAAAAGTCTGAAAGAAACTTGATTGTAGCCAAAAACCAGATCCGAACATATCTTAGATTCCAAATGAAATGAACAAGGTTCGTATATGGAAATATGAACAAAGTTCATTTGGTGAATATCCAATTGAAAAAGGATAAGAAGTTAAAATCCATATAGGACAAGTAATAAATATATTTCATAGCCAATGAGAGATGATGATAATACTTATAGCATTGACTAGTCAAAATGGTTAATAGGTCATGTCTTTTAGATAGGATGTGTCCTTTCATTAATTATTGATTATTAATTTATGTTATCATTATCTATGTTATGTATATAGCTATGTTCATTACAGTCATTTAACACAAAAACAGTACCTGGATTATGAGACAACAACACTTGCAAATTCAATATTTTAATGATCAGAATCTATGTATTGCTTATTTTGAGGCCATCCTCTCTGTTAAAGCTATTGTTGCATTCTTAACTTTCTACTGCCTCCACAAGTCATTTGTAATGTAGCAATCAATTGTGGCTACTACCTTGGCATCTTCAATCCAGATTTAGTGATTTGTTTTATTCAAACGTTGTACCAAGGCTGATCTCTAGATGCCATTGTACATAACTCTCAAGTTTACTTGCTGTTTTCAGGTACTTTATACAAGAAATCTGAACTGTTTTGAAGATTTTAGCAAGTATATTTTGCAGAATCGAAGTCTTTTGCAAGGCATACTAAGAACTTAGATTTCAGATCACTAGGAATTCTAGCCTGAGGCTAACAAGCACTAGCCTTAAGCAAGAAAGGTGCTGTGAGAGGTGACACTGGAATTTTTCCCATGTGTTCATTCAATCCCTTTGGGACTGCAATTGGCCAAGGACAACTTTGAGTGATAGAATGTCAAATACACACTAATTTGCAATTAAGGACTGTTTGACTGTGAAACTCAGTTTCATCATACTTTGTTTTCTAAGAGAAATTTCTCTCAGACAAGCAAAAACATCAGTAAGGAATACAAAATCCTGTCATATAACCTGGTATCAGATACGTCTTTACTTCATTCACTTATTTGTAGTCCATTCTGGAATCTAAATGCTTTCATATTCAAGCAAACCAAAAGAATATTGCCCAACTGCATTTTACATTGACAAAGTAGTTTTGGATGATATTTTTCATGCAATCTAGCGAGCCAGAATAATTTTAAAGATTTATCTTTATTTTAATAGTATATGATGGAAGGGTTCTATTTCCTGACCGGAGAAAGAGGATTAGAAAATCAAAGACAATTAATGACATGGCACGATGCTGGACAAGAGAATACAAAGAATTTAAATATCTTCATCTAGTAGAAAAACTTATTAGAAAGTACGTACTTCTATCTCAGATGATGTGTATGAAGGATCAAAGTTTTGTAATCGAATAACAGCTTTCTGCTCATATCCCTTTCGTAGGCGCTCATCCCAGGGCTGGAAATCCAAGAAAGCAATTATCAAACATGACAAAATAAATAAATCCCCCTTCTCATGAAACTGTCAATCCCCAAGGACACATTCAAGATAAGTTAAATGCACAACATTCTATTACATTATCGAATTCATATATATATACACACACACACACACGCACTGACAGATAGCTTGTAGGCGACTTCCATGTAGATATTGTGAACATAAAATCTCAGCTATAATTTATCCCTAACGAAACAGCTGACAAGGAAATAAAGTTAATTTGGAATTCTTGCTACTTAATATCATATAGAAAAAGGGACATGTATTTAAGCAATATGAGAATTTTAGACAATGTATCAGCAAAGACAAGAATGCTTTTATTGGAAAATATGCTAGTACAGTTAACAAGATTTGCAACATCACGAGATTAAAAAGATTGTGAAAATATGAAATATGATGGATAAATAGAGCCATATAAATGGCTGTAAAAAACAGTATCTATTACCCACTTCTCTAATTCTGAACATGCTGTGATGGGCCTTTCAAGCAGCAATTAGTGAGAATAAAGGCACGTCAATACAAAAGGCAGCAAGTTTCAGCAAGAAGATAGATGATGTAAAGTTGTGGAGTATGTACTCCTGAATAAAGCCTATACTGCATTCAGCAGATGGTGAATGGAAGGTGTAATATGAAAGGAAATCAATGGACTTTAAAGGCATAAATTTTAATAATAAAGCAGCCTCGAAAGCAATAAAAGGACATTTTAAAACATGAAGCTAAATGAAGCCAATTATAACTTTCATTTTATACATATCTTGTCTGGACTCTGGTCTTATGTTACAGTTGGGATATTGACCCGATAGCCAGGGCAATGATTATTATTTTTTATGTTATCATGGAAGCTTTTATGGTTTGTTACGTACCCAAGACTCAGTTTGGATGCTGGGCATTTTTTATTGTAAACATGCCTGCTTTTGACCATGCTTGAAGTGGCTGCTTAAGCAGCCCATATTTACGTAAAATGCCATGTGCATCTACTTTCCATATTAATGGTTAAAGGAAGCATTTTATCCCAAAAAAACATAGAAATCTTCAGCACATATGTTATTTTAAAGAACAACAGAAGATAGGAAATACCAATCTTCCACTGAGCTCCCAGGACGGGGAAACGCGGGAGTCAGGATACGCACAAGGGGGGCGTATATATGTAAGTCCAAAATTTAGGGAATTTTCGAGGAAACGGGGGGACGTCAAAGTCGTAAAAATATAAAATTATTAATTATTAAAATTTAATATATAAAAATAAAATCCCAAAAACATGTCGACAACTAAATAGAAAATCTTACTAATTATGAAATGTACATCTAAAGACTAAATATGATCATCATTACATAATAGACTATTATCATTTATGGATTTAATTTGACATTTCTGCATTGTAAATCTAAAAGTAAATTACTAAATTGAATCCATCATTTGACATTATGCAATGTTCGATCTAAATTCATCATTTGGCATGATGCAAGGTACATCTAAACTAAATTGATAAATTCATCATTAGACAATTGAAATTATGCAATGCACATCAAATTTTCAGAAACGATAAAAAGTAAATTCATCATATGACAATGACAATGACATTATGTCGAAGTCTAAAATAGCCATAGAATACTAAACTAAAAGTAAACATAGAAAGCACTGAGTAGTGAAATACTAATAAATTTCTCAAAAAGTACTAAATAATATACTTTTTGTTATTATTTTAAGTTTTAATATACTTTATTTTTGTTATTGTTTTAATTTTTTTAAGTTTTACATCTTAATATAATATTATTTATTTATTTATTTAAAAAAAAATCAGGTTTGACAAATTAAAAGTTTTTAGTTTCATTTTTTATTTTTATTTTCTTCTATATATTTAAATTTGTATTTTTTTTAATTTTTAATGTTTTATAAAAATTATTAGACAAAAAAATGGGGGACGCATATGCGTCCCTCTCTACGACCCCCGTCCCCCATGCAAAGGAGTCCCGTTTCGTCACCAAACAACCCCCCCCCCCCCCCCCCCGCGGGAGTTTCCCCAAGTTTCCCCAAAAAGGGGACGTGGGGGAAATGTTTCTCCGAGAGTTTCCCCATCCCCGGAGCGTGGGTGAACGTCGGGGTGCATCCCCATCAAACACTGGGAAATACCTGTTGTAGCCATGAAATGAAAGCAGACAAAAATGTGTTGGAAACATCGGTCATATTTAGAAATTAGACATATTTAGAACTTACACATACAATAAAAGTCTCAATGATAAAGTGATGTAATAATGAGGCATTTAAGTTAGTAATTAATATAGTAGTTAATGGCTAGGTATTTGACAACTACATAACATACTCCTCTTCTCCTACTATGTAAAGACACATTCGATCATCTATTTTATTAATGAATCTATTCTCTCATTATTAAGCATACTCTTCTCCACAACTGTGTAAAAAAATGGTATCAAAGCGTTGGTGAAGAGAAGCCAAGGAAAAGAGTGAAGGAGTTAATGGTTAGGTATTTGGCAACTACATAACATACTCCTCTTCTCCTACTATGTAGAGACACATTGGATCATCTATTTTATTAATGAATCTATTCTCTCATTATTAAGCATACTCTTCTCCACAACTGTGTAAAAACATGGTATCAAAGCCTTGGTGAAGAGAAGCCACGGAAAAGAGTGAAGAGTTCTCCGACTGATGCGATTAGAAAGGTGATAAGGGGCTGCAATCACAAACACTGAACAAGGGAATTGCTAGTTGATAGAGAAATTACAAGCATTTTCTTTTATCTAAGGACGATAACTCACTCAATCATGTGTCCATGAGGAATGGTTGTGACCATCAGTAATTAGAATTTGGAGCCACCACTTAACATCTAGAGTCACCACCGCTGCCAATGGAAAGGACACATCTGCCATGAGAAATTTAAAAAAGCCTAAAGGTGTATATGCCATCTAGTTGCCAAGGTATCAAGTCAGCCCTGGAAAAGAGAACCGACACAAAGGAAGCCATCAAAGAGGGTCATGAATCAAAGAATCCATGGGACCACAAACAGGAAAGTGGGGATTGTTTCACACCACAATGTCTATAATTAAAAATAAAGTGAACTATTTTTAACGAGCCACCAAAAGGGTTTGATAAGTCATTGTGTGAGTCCAAGGTAAGAGAATCAAACCGTGAACCCCAATTGTTGCATTGACAGGACAGTCTCCAATAGCCAGCCTAGATAGGTAAACGCAACTTCTAAAACGAATTGATAAAGTGAGGAGAGCCACGCCTGCTTGTGTAAAGTAAATTGACTGTGAGGCTGCCCTACCATAATTTCATTGTGTGCACAGAGATAAAGCAGGGGCTAACTAGGGCCGACTTAATAAGAAGAAAGGCATGCAAAAACAGTCACAAAGGACGTCTCACAAGTATGTTTCAAATTCTTCTTGAAAGAGAACCTATTTTTTTATCATCTCAAAATTTATTATAGTGTTGAACATAAGATTATGCAAATTATAATAAATTCTTAGTTCACTGCTACACAACGACTTTGTTTTCAAACAATAGCAGGGCAATAATTCACTATTCGTGGAATTTATTGTTATTCAATACAGCAGTAGGGCTTTAAAGTGTTGACTTTTAGCAACAAATTCAAATTTCTTTGTTGTATTTAAATTCCAAAAAGATGGTTAGTTTATCACATATAACATTGGACAGAAATGAAAAACTTATGTACAGAACTTTAGATCATGCAAAAATAGAATATGCTAGCCATATCTGAATACAAATGTTTGGACAAAAATGTATTTGGAAAAGAAGTGCACAGTAATGCTATTGTGAATTCCCAAGCAAAGTATGATGTAAAGAATCGAGAGGCAATAATGCTAATCAAGCTCTTGATAACAAATAAGATGCTTCCCAAGGTTCAAGATAGTAATGATGCATGTATCACGCAGGCGAAAATACAATAGATGCATGAAAATTCAGACAAAGGTTGAGTGTTTTTCCTCTAAAATATCTTATTCTCAATTAAAATGGATATAATGAAATGAATTAGATCACTAAGTGAGAAACCCCTAGATAGGGTTGAAACATATATCTAAACTCAAAGGAAGATACTCGCAATTGTAGTTTTGTAGCTCGAGATGTACTTTTGCATTGGCAGTGCCTAGCATGCAGAAGTGACTGAACATATTTCACTCTCTATGCACTTTATAAAGTGATTTTATAAAGTTAGAAAGTGACATTTTATATTTAATGACTAAAATGTTACTTTTAATACAGTGAGTGTAACTTTATAAAGTTGGACCACTCAAGTGATTTAAGTGGGCTCAAGGTGAAATTAAATTTTGACCATTGATCTTGAGATGGTGAGATTTAATCTCAGCCATTGAGATTTATGGTTAGGTATTGTAGTCATTGATGGGAAATAAAAGGAGAAAGGGAGAGTGAAAAGACACACCATTCTTCATGAGATTTGGAGAAGAGGAGAAAGAGAGCCAAGGGTAGAAGTTCAGCAAGAGGAGCTGAGCTCAAGAGAAAGAGAGAGCAGTTCACACAGCATTTGAGAGAGGGCACAAATCCCTAGGAGCAGCATGAAAATCAAAGCAGGTACAGCATGAATTTGGAGATGTTGTTCAGCAATAAATGCACAGAAAGCAGCACAAAAATCAATAACTGATATAGCACATTTAATGCACAGGTCGTACACCAGTGGGCAGAGTTTCCAAGGGTTGACTGGGCACAAGTTGAGGGGGTTGTACAGCAGAAATTTCTTAGCAGATAGGCACAGTTTCCAAGGCGGCTTGGGCACAAAAATCGAGGAGATGAGGCAGCAAAAAATTAGGGAATATGTGTTAGAAATTGGGGAGCACAGAGAGAGATTGTACACACGACAAATCACTCTCTCACTGTATTATTATTGAGCATGTAATAAATTACATATGTAGTTGTAGATCACCAACTTCTAGACGATAAGATTCGAAGAAAGTGGATCTATCATCTATGATTCACAATGCTCAGATACAATGCATACACATAGAAAACAACAACTTCTAGATAGTCACCTCGGGGCTCACAATGACAACCTGTAAATCACATCATACACATGGAAGCATTACTTCCAACACCCTCCCCCAATGCTTACATGTAACAAATATAGAAAACACACATTACAACAATATATGAATCGCTTTCACTGTTCACATTTGTCTGATATGTTCATCACTAGCACTCATGTGCACTCTGAAATCTCACGGATTCCGCTCTCTTCTTCACCACACTTTCAAGCTTCCCACTTGATTCACTTAAGACATAACCGCTTCAGACCATCGTTGATGTATTTCACAGAATTGACTCTTCTCAACCTCCCGGAGCACAATGGGTTAGTCTCAATACTGAACCATCCTATGGAACTGCCTCCACAGCCCTCCGCAGCCTTCATCAGTTATCTAGGATAGCATTCTAGGTACAGAATGTCTTCAACAGACAATTCCACAACTTGACCTTATAAAATAACCGATACTTACGCTCCCGGAGCACGACGGGTCACACCAGCTTGACCTTCTTAAGAACTTCCTATAACTAATGCTCCCGGAGCACGACAGATCACATTAGTTTGTTCAATAGTTGGCATGTTCTTTGTGGTTCTGCATCATTTGATTTTTTCACAACATAATAGCATACTACAACTTCAACTCATGCCACAGACTTGGACACACGAACAAACACACACAACAGAAAAACTTAAGTTTCTTTTACTTTTAGAACAGTTTGAGAGGTGGTTCTGGGGGCTCTTCATCACTATCTGATGTTGACAAGTTGTCCAAGTTGGCCATATTTGTAGTTTCTTTGCCATTCAGAAGAAACCCTGCACGAGTTCTACAATTCCAGGTCGTATGTCCATATTGTGACAATAGAAGCATTTTGTTAAACCCTTGGTTTTTTACATCTTGCCTTTGGAGAATAGTGCAAGTTCATGCTGACCACCAACATTTTGTTGAACCCTTCTCAACTAAAAGTGATGATATCATTCCTTCAAATGATTGAGAGGACATTTGACTTAATGTGAATACAATGTTGTCATGCTTAGGAGACAGACTATTTAATAGAATTGCTTTAGCATCGTCTGCATCTAACTTGGTACCAATTTCAGCTAATTGCCTGAAAAGAGACATCGACTCATTTTTATGATTAGAGAGAGGTGTCTCATCATGCATTTCCAGACTAATGAGCTGGAGTTTTAAAGAATACTTTGCGCTCATAGCCTTTTCTCCAAATAGTTTACTCAAATGCTCCCAAATTTCATTAGATGATTTTGCTAAATCAATCAAATGCAGCTGAGAATCTGAAAGACCTAATCCGATTATAGCTTTAGCCTTGTCTTCTATCTTTTCCCAATCAACTAAGAGCTTGGGATCAATAGGAGCTTTTTTGGTTGCTTTTACTATACTCCACAAACTCTTATTCATAAGGTGAATTTGAACTTTAACTTTCCATGTATGAAAATTGATGCCATTAAATTTCTCTAAAGGTAGAGAGTCCATGTTACCTCTTTCAAATTTGAGATCAGAGATTTTACTGTAAGTGCAGATCTGGTTCTTCTTTACGCTAAGGCAGCAATCTCTATATTTTCTTGCCTCCCTCCGGAACCAGCAATGTGTTGTGGTGTCGGCGTTGGTGTTTGAAATTTGGGCAGAGCTGCTATGAAAGCATCGAGCCCAATTCCTGTCACAGACTACAGCGTTTTTGTTTTATGCATTGTAAATCTAAAATTCAACATCCCACTTCAAATATGAAATCGGAAAAATCCGCAGGGATGAAAAATGTCACAATCCACGTGATCGTGGGCTGATCCCTCTGGAGGGAAAGAAAATTGCAATAAGCAGTACATCCCGGCCACTGAACTCTTACGCTGCAGATCTTGACGCCATTTTGTGGTACAGTGAATCTGCGTGGACACATCACTTTGAAGAGATAAATCAGACAGCAGTTAGGCCTTCACAGCAACAGGTGTAACGTCCTATGCAGCTACTTGCTCGAATGATCTTCTCTGCTTACAACGAGAAAGTCGGCCCAGTCAAAGACTCACGTATTCAGATAGACAAATCTCTAGTCGCAGAGAATGATCCAAGCCATTGTAAGCTCATGATTCGGCCAATCAAAGTTATTCGTTCCTACGGCATCCGGGGAAATAGGAAGACTCAACGCTGGATCCACAAAATAAATAGAAGCAACCACATAATGAATTGAGCTTCACTAATCTCAGTCTTATGGCTCTGATACCATATTAGAAAGATTGAAAGAGATTGAGAGAGCAATTACACAACACAAATCACTCCCTTGATATATTATTGATCACAACAATTCCATATATATAGGAAATAAGTCACTGACTTTGACAAGTCTAGATCCTACGAAAGTGGATCTATGACTCAGATGCAACTCACACACATAGGAAACAACAGCTTCTAGATAGCCACCTCGGGACTCACAATGACAACCTGTAAATCACATCATACACATGGAAGCAGTACTTCCAACAACATGGGCACAATTTCCAAGGGGGATAAATTGTATTTATTGTTAATTTGACTGCTGTAAAATTTCTCTGAGAAATAAAAACTCTTCCTCTCTCTCTTACTGGCTTTCCCTTGGGGATTTTTCCAAGGTCATTTGACCAAAAACACCTGTGTTAATTTGTGGGTTTCTTGTGTTATTTTCAGCAAAAGTGAGTAGCGTAGGTTCATGTGTTTTAAGTTTGAAAATATTCATGTTTATGACAGCAGCATGAAATATGTTGGGTTGGGCATTAAACTTGAAGTTACTTCATCAACTTGAAACCAGCTTGCGCCTAAACTCAGTTTTTCTACAACAATGACAGAATATGATAATCTTAGTGAATAAATGGCACATTTATTACAATAGAATTCACCTCTTTACATCTCATTGCTCACTAAGCAAATCAATAATAGTGCTACCATCCATGTTCAGCTACACCAATAGTGCTCCATTAAGTTGTCTCATGACCATCAAAAGGGAGTAATTCCCAAGATTCACAAACTCTCAAACTATGTAGGCAACCATCCATCCATGCTAAGTTGTATCTAACTAAATCCTTTCTTATCTTCAAAGTGTGGGCTTCTTAAATGCATCAAATGTCCTTTCTTTAATGATATTATCACCATTGCTAACATCTAGTAGATCTTCAATTACGGCTATATTTGCTACATGTGGTTTGTCTTTCGCTCTTCCCTTTAGAATGTCATTGGCTTGAAATCTACAATTCCAAGCTGTGTGACCCATTTTCTGTAGCTAATCTACTACAACCGTTTCTTGAGTAGAATGTCATCTCAGGTTTGTTCTGGATCTGTAGATATGGGCATCAATACAAGCAAGAACAGACTATGCTCAAAATCCTCTAAATTGATCTTGGCTGTGAATGACCTAAGCCCCTTTTGGCTCTTTCATGTGTCATGCTAGCAATCCCTCGATCTGTCTCTATCAACAACAGTCCCTATGTCTTCACATTCGCACAAACTCCATGGTACTCAAATTGTGGAAGATGCAAAAGCAGAAACCTTGTCTTTCAAAGGCCATTAACTATTGATAAATCTCTCTATGGCTTTCAACCATTGAAGTCACAAAGGTGGAAAGTTGGAAACCTTGTTTATCAAAGGCCCAAAACTCTTGATATGGCTTCAGACTCATAGACTCCTCCATGCTTTGATACCATATTACAAAAATAAGCTAGATCACTAAATGAAGAAAGCCTAGATGAGGTTGAGTCACATAACTAAGCTCAAAGGAAAATACTCACAATAACACCATATGATATTATCAATGAATTACTAATCCATTTATTACAATGGAATTTACCTCCTTATCTATAATTGTTCCCTAACCAAATCATTTGGACTTATGAATGTGGGATAGAATAATTTACACAAAAAACGAACATTAACACATGTTAAACTCATAAAGTCACTTTATTAGATAGTGACCCTTATCTCCTAACAATGGATTCATCTAACTCCTTGCAAAATCATTTGTTAAAAATCAAGGATATCAGAGATCAACTGAAAGGATAATGGAAAAAGAAGAGATGGTGGTTATAACTCTGAAAAGTTTGATTTTTCCCTATGCAAATAGTTATGAGACCTTGAACATTACTAGTACAGTAGTTAAAGCACTAAACTCTTGCAGCAAGACAGATGGAGAAAACAATTTGGGAATAGCACTGGAGTCTTAAGAGCTGGTACTTGCAATGAAGTTTCAGAGCAAATAAAGCAAACAAAACAAACAGAATGATGGAAATAGAGTAATGTAAACATAGAAAAGCTATCAAATGCTTTTAGTGCAGCAAATTAGGTCATATAAGCCAATTTTGCAAGATCATTGTGGGATGAAAAGTATAGCAAAGAGCATTCTTAAGATGGTCAATCCAAAAAAAGAAAATTGATAATGTGATCGAACACAGGGAAGAGGTAGAGATCTATGCATTCATGATCAAATACAAGGACTTAAGGAGCAGAAACAATGATTGGTACATTGATTCAGGAGCATCTAGACAATTCCTACTTAACAAACAGATAAGAAGGTAATGATTAAAAATGTCTTGTTTGGAGAAAATTCTACTTTCGACGAGTAGTATAATTAAGCATAACCCACACGTATATATCGGTTTCAGCAATAATAAGTGTTTTGTTGTTGACAAGAATAGCAAAAAGATGATCATTGATTGCTATGGGTGTGGATGAACAAAGTTTATTCAGGTTGATAGAAGTTGAGAATGCAAGATTGTTCAGTAAAAAGATGGATGTAATTTCACCAAAAAAGCTCAAACCATAATGCCTAGGCCAAAGAGTTGTCAAGTGACACAGTTGAAGAAATAAGGCCCCAAATGATGCCGCTGATGAAACAAGTCAAAATCAGCAAAAATGAGAAAGCCAACAGTAGGCATATTATGCATTATTTGTTGTAATTCATAAGAAGAATTTTGGACAGGGTGAGGATGAATTCGTCAAAAGAGATGGTGCTTCGTAAGAGAAACAACCAAAAAACTTTTGATATGTTGAACTGCAAAAAAGCAGAGAATGTGAGTTCAATGAACAAACCAGGTTCTATGTCAATGGTGGAAAGGCTGACTGTTCAGCCAACATTGGCTCTCATATGGCCAATAATTCAATGGTCAGACAAAAGGACAGTGATGTAATTGCAGTGTTGCAAACATCGCGACTGAATCGCGATGTTTTCAAAAAATCGTGACTTTTTTGGCTTGCCGATAAAATCAGACGATTTTTAAGGCGTTTTTTTTTATTTCGAAAAAATCACGATTTTTTCCAAAAAATCACGATTCGACGGGTAAACATCATGCAGCTCCAGAACAGCGCAATTTAAAAGCGAATTCTTGGTTTTCATTTGTCATTTTTTTGCAGACAACGGGCTTGTTTGAGAGCTGAGGAGGAGAGAAAAGCGACTACTAGGGCAGAGGAGGAGAAAAACGGAAAATCTTAGCATCCCAAGCAAGAGAAATTCGTGTTTGGATCAAATTTCTTCGACAAACCATGGTTTCCGGGTATGGGCACCAAATTTGGCCTTTTTTTTGTTTTTTTTTATTGCTTTTGCTTGGCTTTCTATGACCCATTGATTATCAATGATTTTTCAGTTTGTTTTTCTTTTCTTGTTTTTGTTTGGCTTTCTATGACCCATTGATTATCAATGATTTTTCAGTGGATTTGATTTTTTTTTTTTTTTGCATAGAGGGGAGAGGGTTCACTTTGGTCAAAAATGCAAAAACTTGATTGTTAGATTTATTAGTTTACTTTCTTCTTCAGAACCTATGTAAAGAAAATATGGTGACAGGTCTTCCCATGGTATCTTGCAGAGATGGTGTTTGTTCCGGATGTCTACTCGAAAAACATCATCGGGACAGTTTTGAAAAATGTGCCTCTTGGCACGCCTCGGCCCCTCTACAGCTTGTGCATATTGATTTATGTGGTCCACTTTCAGTTGTTTCCTTCTCTGGCTACAAATATTTCTTAACTTTCATTGATGATTTCTCCAAACGCACTTGGGTATATTTCTTAAAACTCAAGAGTGAAGTATTTAACAAATTCTTGGCCTTTAAGGCCTTTGTTGAAAAACAATCTGGACATCAAATTCTTAAGCTAAGATCAGATAATGGCGGAGAATATGTTAAAAACGACTTCATCAACTTTTTGCACTGAGCATGGAATCCAAATGCAACATATTGTTCCATATACTCCACAACAAAATGGTGTAGCTGAAAGGAAGAATCGCACCTTAAAGGAAATGGCTAATTGTATGCTTCAATCTAAAGAACTTAGTCTTAACTATTGGGCAGAAGCAATTAACTGTGCAAATTACATACTAAATCGCACTCCTACTAAAGCTTTAAAGAACATCACTCCAGAAGAAGCATGGAGCTCTATTAAACCAGATGTGAGTCACTTTCGTGTTTTTGGAAGTGAAGCATGGGCCCATATTCTAGATGAAAAACGTAAAGCTTTAGAACCAAAGAGTGAAAAATGTATCTTTGTTGGATATTCTGAAGATGTCAAAGCATATAGACGTATTCCATTTAAGTCCAAAAATGTTATAGTTAGAAGAGATGTATAGTTTGATGAAAATAAATTGGCCTACGAGCCTAGTTTGGTGCATGTGCCACCTCTCTCTATCTCTTCTACCTTTGAACATATTTCTTTTTCAGATGATGAAAGTGAGGATAACAATCCTCCCCCACCTTCTCAGGATCATCCTTCAGCTCCTTCAGCTCCTTCATCTCCTTCACTTCCAAAATGGGTCCAAGCTACTCGAGATGCAGCAGGTGATCTTGCTAGTGATCCTACAGATCAGCGCCGTACCCGTTCTCAATTTGAAAGAGCCTCTTCTTTACTGGCTCAAGTGTCAACAAATTGTGATCCTAACACCTTTGCAGAAGCTTCAGGCCATCCACATTGGGATGCAACTATGAATGAAGAATACCGTTCATTATTGGCAAACGATACATGGGATCTTGTTCCTCTACCAAAGGGGCGCAAACTTGTTATATGCAAATGGGTTTACAGAACCAAGTATGGGCCAGATGGGAAAGTTGATAAACATAAAGCTCGCCTTGTTGCTAAGGTCTTTTCACAAGTTGAAGGCATTGATTATACTGAAACCTTTTCCCGGTTGCCAAAATGAACTCTGTTTGCCTTGTTCTTTCCCTTGCTGCCTCTTTCAAATGGGAAGTCCATCAGATGGATGTTAAATCCGCCTTCTTGCATGGGGACTTGCATGAAGAAATCTACATTGAACAACCTGTTTGGTTTATACAAACAGACTCCAGCCTTGTATGTCGTCTTAAGAAATCCCTTTATGGTCTCAAGCAAGCTCCTCGGGCTTGGTATGCCAAAATGGATAGTTTTCTTTTAGAATTTGGCTTTTCTAGGTGTCATTCTGATAATACTGTCTACACCAAGAAAGAGGGCAAGTCTCTTATCATTCTTGTTCTTTATGTTGATGATCTTATCCTCACTGGTAGTGATCTCAACCTTATTAACCATGTGAAGTCCAGCCTTAAAAAGAAGTTTGAAATGACAGACTTAGGACATTTACATTATTTTCTCGGTCTTCAAGTCTTGTAGTCCAAGGAAGGTATTTTCCTCTCCCAATCCAAGTATGCCTGTGATCTTCTACGCTTTTTTCACATGGAAGATTGTAAGCCCGCTCCTTCTCCCTTTCAGTGTGGAGTCAAACTTTCAGTCACTTGTACTTCCCCTAAAGTTGATGCTACCTTATACCATCAACTTGTAGGAAAACTTTTGTATTTAACCCATACTCGTCCTGATCTGTCCTTTGCTATTGGCCTTGTTGCTCAGTTTATGCAAACCCCACGTGAAAGTAATTGGAAAGCAGCTAAACAAATACTTCATTATGTTCATGGTACAGTTCAGTTCGGCATTCATTACAATTCTAAAGCATCTCCTCTATTGGTTGGTTTCACTGATTCCGATTGGGCTGGTGACCCTGATGATCGGAAGTCTACTGCTGGTTATGTGTTCACTCTTGGTTTAGGACCTATTACATGGGCTTGCAAGAAACAAGCTTGCCATTTCTTCTTTCTTCAGCAGAAGCAGAGGTATGGTGCCATAGAGGCTAGTAAGGAAGCCTTGTGGCTTCGTCAGATCCTATCAGAGTTTGGTTTTCAGCAGCAACATCCAACTACACTTTGGTGTCATAATCAAAGTGCCATTCAGCTTTGCAAAGATCTAGTTCAGCATCAGCGGAGCAAACATATTGAACTACACATGCACTTCATCAGAAAGCTCATTCATGACCATGTTCTTGAAGTGCAATATTGTTCAATAGATGATCAAGTTTCATACATCTTCACAAAGGCTCTCACAGAGGTGAAGTTCACTAAACTTAGATTTATGGTTGGAGTTCAGGAAGTTTTCACTAAGGGGGGATAGGCTCTAGTGCCTCCTTCCTTCTCCTATTGTGTCATATTTGTAAATCCTTCAATCCTATCCCAAGTTGTTCTTAAGGGGGGATGTTAGGATATTCCGACACGTAGGAATAGTTAAGTATAACTTGGTCTAGTATAGAGTTAGGTAAAGTGTGTTTCTTTAACATGTACGTTTGTAACTTACAATCCGACTGTCACGATATGTAGTGATCCGACGGTTCATTCTCTCCTCGATATTACCGACACTTGATCCATGGCTTGACACCCAATTGGTCCATTAATTCTATTTAAAGCGCATGGAGGGTCATTTGTAGGTTCACCGTGCATGAGAGAAGCTTATGTAAATTTTCATTCTTTTATTAATAAATTGCCTGTAGTAGCTATGTTGGCGCAGGTCGTGGACTGTTTCCCTCTCTGAGGGTTTTAACCACGTCAAAATACTGGTTTATTGATCTATGATCTGTTTGTGAGCGGTATCCTTTTGGTGTTCTGTCTGAGGAACTTACCCTGTAAATTCCTACATGGTATCAGAGCAATTTGAGGGCCGCGTCCGTTGGTGATCCAAATCTGAAGCCAGTAGAACTGCATGCGGCTGTCGTTTCCTAGATCTATTGTTTTTGACTGCTTTCGGGCCGAGAGGACTGCTCTGTTGTGTTCGGAGCATCTGTTCCAGTGAGGAACCCCTTTCGTTTCACGCGAAAAGGTTTCCGGTAGCGCTATCTGCATCATTTTTAAGATCTGGAGGTATACAGTGTTTATCTGCAGTTTACTGTTATTTTCTCTCTGGTTATTTCGGATTTTGTTTATTTAGCTTTTTTATTATTATTACCGGATCTATACTTTTCATTTCTGCGTATGCTCTTTGCCCTGCGACTCTGTGCGATCTGGGCAAATCAGAAACAAAAAGGAAGTTTTTTTTTCTCTCATGCGTATGCTCTTTTCCTTGCACCTTAGTGTGATCTTGGAAAATCAGAAACATTGAGAAAAATATTTAGTTTTCGGCTAAAGCTAACTTCAAGCCGTAAGGTTCGTTTTTCTTTGCATATTCGTGTTGGGTTTTGTGTTTTTGTTTTGTAGGAAAAAAGGAGCTTTCTCAAGGCAAGCACGCAACCCAAGGCCCCCCGCCTTCCCCCCCCCTCTCTCTCTCTCTCAATTTTTTTGTATAGCTCAATTGGTTCAAAGCTATTTTAAGAGATTAGAGGTCTTGGGTTCAAATCTCCATTTTGTGGGGGCGTTTTTTTTTTTCATTCCCGCACATTCGCGTACTTTGCCGGCAACTTCAACAATTTGTTTTCAAAAAGCCATAACTTCTTCATCCGGAAGCCTTTTTAAGAGCCGTTTTTTTTAAAACAGCCTAATTTTTTGAGATCTATCCATTGGAACACTTACTTTCAGCATCTTCAGCTTCACATTTTTTTTCAAAATGGAAAGTCCATGCCAAGTCATTCTTGACAGCAATAACTACTTCCAATGGGCATCCTACATGGAAGATTACTTAGAAGTAAAGGTCTCTACAGAATAGCCACGGGCCAAGAGAAGAAACCAAAAGATGAAGACAAGGTTGCAAAATGGGAAAATAGACAAGATCAAGCACGTGGTTTGATAGGGATGTCTATTTCTCCTGATCTTAGTTTCCATATTGCAGAACTTGATACTCCTCATGAAGCATTGGAACAAATCACTAAAGTTTTTGGGATTAAAAATGAAATTAGAGCCCATCAACTTGAAAATGAGTTGGTTACATTGGATCCTAATAATTTTTCTTGCATTGAAGATTTCTTGTCCAAATTCAAGACCCTTAGATATCTCTTGGAAGGTGTTAAGTTAAGAAAGAAGATAGTAACCTTATTTATTCCATCCTTACTAAGTTGGGACCAGCCTACTCTGTATTTGTTTCCACCTTCCA